>CAJHNH020005545.1:415000-427500 GCA_905116865.2 Candidula unifasciata
ATCAAACAGAGACAGTAAGGATGCTTTGTTATACAAAGTAATCAGTCGAGCCCACGCGTAAAACTGGTAACAACCAGAATGTAAAGGATCGATGGGAAGATAGATGGAAAATGGGCATGTGTGGTTGGTGGAGTGAATGATTGAGTGGTTCGTTGGATAGATGCGTGGGTAGATAAATTGATGGAATGATGTATGACTGTATTTGTTGATGAATGAAATGGTAGATGGATGGATGGATAGGCCTATATATTAAATGAGGTAAAAACATGGGTCTAGTAACACAGTGCTTCCCTCTTACTGTCAGCTATCAAATAGAGACAGTTAGGGTGATTTTTATACAAAGTATTAGTCGAGCCCAAGCGCAAAGCTAGTAACAACCAGAATGAAAGGGAGTGGTGGAAAAGCGCATTGAGTGAATGATGGGCTGAGTGAATGGTGGGATAAATGGTGTTGTAGATGAATGGGTGGGACGATGGCTATGTTCGCGGATAGATGCAATGGTAGATGGATGGATGGATCGGCCTATATGTATGCTAATATATTAAATCAGGTAAGAACAAGGGTCTCATGATGTGATGCTTCTCTCTTACTGTCATCAAGCCAGTGGAGACAGTAAGGATGATTGTTATTTATACCTGCGGCCAGCTCAAAGGAAATATTGTGCACTAATTTAAATTAAATGGCTCCAGCTATCTCAAATGCGTGGTCCTCGTGACAATAACATTTAGCTAACATGGTCATCATTGCCCACACAGGGCATCAGACAAGGCACCAGACAGGGCACCAGACAGGGCATCAGACAGAGCATTGGACAGGGCATCAGACAGGGCATCAGATAGGGTATCACACAGGGCATCACACAGGGAATCACACAGGGCATCACACAGGGCATCACACAGGGCATCAGACAAAGCATCAGACAGGGCACAGACAGGGCACCAGACAGGGCATCGGACAGGGCACCAGACAGGGCATCAGACAGGGCATCAGACAGGGCATCAGACAGAGCATCAGACAGGGCATCAGACAGGGCATCAGACAGGGCATCAGACAGGGCACAGACAGGGCACAGACAGGGCATCAGACAGGGCATCAGACAAGGCATCAGACAGAGCATCAGACGTGGCATCAGACAGGGCATCAGACAGGGCATCGGACAGGGCACCAGACAGGGCATTAGACAGGGCACCAGACAGGGCATCAGACAGGGCATCGGACAGGGCACAAGAGAGGGCATCAGACAGGGCATTAAACAGGGCACCAGACAGGGCATCAGACAGGGCATCAGACAGGGCATCGGACAGGGCACAAGAGAGGGCATCAGACAGGGCATCAAACAGGGCATCAGACAGGGCATCAGACATGATATCAGACAGGAGTAGACCACCCAGAGGAAGGACTGCAAAAAAATCAGAGACATTAAAAAGTACTTTATATCTGAGAACAGAAGGTCCCGTTCTAGAGTGGCTGGTTGGTTCTAATGTGGCTGGCTGGTTGGTTCCAGTGTTGGCTGGTTGGTTGGCTCCAATGTTGGCAGGTTGGTTCCAATGTTAGTTGGTTGTTTCCCATGTGGCTGGTTGGTTGGTTCCAATGTTCGCCGGCTGGTTCCAATGTGGCTGGCTGGCTGGTTCCAATGTTGGTTGGTTGGTTGGTTCTAGTGTGGCTGGTTGGTTGGTTCCAATGTTGGCTGGCTGGCTGGCTCCAATGTGGCTGGCTGGTTGGTTCCAATGTGGCTGGCTGGTTCAAATGTGGCTGGTTGGATGGTTCCAATGTGGCTGGTTGGTTCCAATGTTGGCTGGTTCCAATGTGGCTAGTTGGTTCCAATGTTGGCTGGCTGGTTGGCTCCAATGTGGCTGATTGGTTCCAATGTTGGTTGGTTGGTATCAGTGTGGCTGGTTGGTTGGTTCCAATGTTGGCTGGCTGGTTCTAATGTGTCTGGCTGGTTGGTTAAAATGTTAGCTAGCTGGTTTTCGGGTATGTTGGCTGGTTTGTTGGTTCCGACGTTGGTTGGTTGGCTCCGATGTTGGCTAGTTAGTTTGTGGGTGTGTTGGCTGGTTGATAATTTTGTTGGTTGTTGGCAAGTTGGTTTATTGGCATCTTCGTTGTTTATTGATAACCTGATTTGTTGGTTGCTTGCGTAATTGATTATTATGTCTATTCGTCGGTTAGCAAGTTGCAATGTTAAATATTTGGTTTGACTGGGGTTTCTGACTTATTCGTAGATCGTTTAATACGTTTCCTATAGTTGGCTGTGTGCATATGAGTGTGAAAGAGACATATAAGAGAGAGAGAGAGAGAGAGAGAGAGAGAGAGAGAGAGAGAGAGAGAGAGAGAGAGAGAGAAAAGCAACAGAAAAAAATGGAGGGGGGGGAGAGAGACAATCTGACACAGAGACAAAGTAAGAGCTACATAACAGACCCACACACACACACACAGGCAGAGAGAGACAGAGACAGAGAGACAGAAGGAGAAAGACAGAGAGAGACAGAGAAAGACAGAGAGATAGACTGAGAGAGACTGGGAGAGAAAGATAGAGAGTAGAGAGAGACAACGAGAGAGAGTAGAGAGAGACAGGGAGAGAGTAGAGAGAGACGGAGTAGAGAAAAAGACAGAGAGAGTAGATAGAGAAAGCGAAAGCGAGGGACAGAGAGAGAGACAGAGAGGAGAGAGAAACAGAGAGAGTAGAGAGAGACAGAAAGAGTAGAGAGAGACAGAGAGAATAGAGAGAGAAACAGAGAGAGACAGAAAGAGAGATAGAGAGTGGCAGAGAGAGACAGAGAGCGACAGAGAGAGAGTAGAGAGAGCAGAGAAAGAGCGAGAGTAGAGAGTGAGTAGAGAGAGAAAATATAGAGTCAGAGAGAAAGTAGAGAGAGACAGAGAGAGTAGAGAGAGATAGAAGAGAGAGAGAGTAAAGAGAGAGTAGAGAGGGAGTAGATGGAGAGTAGAGAGAGAGAGTAGAGAGAGTGGAGAGGGAGTAGAGAGAGTAGAGAGTGAGCATAAAAAAGAACAATTCAATTGGAGAGAGAGAGTAGAGAGAATGAGCATAATGATGGCAAAAAAGTAAATGAAATAAGAGAGAGATGAGAGAGAGAAAGAGTCAGTCACATAGACTCAGAAACAGATAGGCGGGACGACACGCGTTGTCATATACAAACACATACATGCACACACGCGCGCACACACACACACACACACAGTAGATAGAGAACATAAAGGTCGTAAAAAAAGACAATGAAAAAAGAGAGACCGAGATGTGGGAGATAGTCAGGAGAGAGTCAGAGTCAGACACAGAGATTCAGAACGACACATGTTGTCTAACACACACACACACACACACACACACACACACACACACACACACACAAACAAATTGCAAGTGAAGAAAACAGAGATGGACAGAAAGCAAATGATAGATCAGTTTCAACATTTGTTGTGGCGATAGCGTTTGGTTGATCGTTGAGATAAATGAAACAGAAAACGATTGACAATGATTTTATCTGTTTAATAGCTTCTCGGTGTTTGTGTGCATGTGCCTATATAATGTCTTTAGCAAAGATTCCCAAACGTTTGCAGCCTAGAACCCCCCCCCCCCCCCCCCCCCCCCCCCGTACAAATATTTTTTTTAACCACACGTATAGTGCGTCTGAAAATCTACCTGTAGTTCTCCAAAGATGGCAAATGTGGACACTTAAATAATCCCCATGAATTTAACACTATTAAACAAAAGTTTAAAAGGCACGAACAGTTAACTGACCTGAAATTAACTAACCCCCTCTATGTTACTTCGAAATTGCAACCGAAGTTGCTACCACCCACTGTATCGTCTCAATGCCCTCCCCCCATTTGCACACAAAAGTACTCCCGCCCACACCTAATCGCCCTAGTATCCCTCATTTGCACCCCTAGCTAGTTAAATCACTCCAACTATGGTTTAACGATTTGTAGCGTTATATATGATCTTCGCTTGTTAGTTTTTCACTCTGTTTCGTCAGGAATTCTGTAGAGTTGGGGAACAGAAACCATACATTATCGAGGTCAATACGTGAAACACATGTTATCACTTAAGAATATATTAGCCATACAAGCGTTTATCATCTATTTTGACCTGCTGAGCTCTTTCAAGAACCATTTTCTCGGGCAGAGCCCAGAGCTACTTCATGTTTCTTAGCTTTTTCAGTCGCAAGCACTTATCACTTTAACTTCTATTCCAAAGATATGGGCTTGCAATTAATAAATTCTTAATCCTGGAAGAGTTTAGTGAAGACGATTTGAAGCAGAAGTAATTCAACAAATACATATAACACTGGTTACTATAGCAACTGTCTGTGATAGAAATCAGCAAGGGTTATCATATTATCTTTAAAATTTACTGGGCACTTATAGTGAGTTGGTTGGTTCTAACAAAGTTAGATCTTTTTTCATTTATTCATTGTCCTGTTGGGTTATCATGTCACATAGGGTTGGCTGTCTCCATTATTTCTAACCCCTGCAGTCACTTTAATGCCGCGTATGGAATCGGAATGTCACATATAATTTACTGCTTAAAGAAACGACATCGTAGCACCCGCAGCAAGTATGGATGCTAACTGTTCCCGTAGCACACTGATTATAAACTGGTTATTTCTTCCTCTGACACGTAACACCCGCAGCAAGTATGGATGCTAACTGTTCCCGTAGCACACTGATTATAAACTGGTTATTTCTTCCTCTCACACGTAGCACCCGCAGCAAGTATGGATGCTAACTGTTCCCGTAGCACACTGATTATAAACTGGTATTTTCTTCCTCTCACACGTAACACCCGCAGCAAGCATGGATGCTAACTGTTCCCGTAGCACACTGATCATAAACTGGTTATTTCTTCCTCTGACACGTAACACCCGCAGCAAGCATGGATGCTAACTGTTCCCGTAGCACACTGATTATAAACTGGTTATTTCTTCCTCTGACACGTAACACCCGCAGCAAGCATGGATGCTAACTGTTCCCGTAGCACACTGATCATAAACTGGTTATTTCTTCCTCTGACACGTAACACCCTGGCCCGATCCACACCTAACTAAAAGCTCACACATCCTTGCACGTGTTATTTCGTCTAGCATCGTGTCTTCTGTTAGCGTTCGTTCATAAACTGAGTTAAGTCAAGAATTGACATCACAACACTCGGAGCATTCCCATGCGTACTACGCCCTCATCTTCAGCAGCCAAGGCAGAGTTCCACTAGATGGTACCGGTCAAAATATGGTTATGTGTCCGTCTTGCCCTCCCCTGAGTGTCGAGAGCCAGCCAGACCCTCCGGGTACACCCAGGTGCCTCATTCTCTCCAGGCCATAATAATCCTTTGCTCTCTATTGATTCCGTTGCATTTTAAAAAAGAACCTTGACCAAATCTTCCATGAAGTTCATAAACTGTCTTCAGAGTGTCTTCTTTGTCCAGAACGAGTCTTTCTGCAGCTATAGCTTTGTGGCCAGAAAATGAACTCTTTAATTTTCTGGCACTCTGGCATCTGTTCGTGACAGTATATCCAGAGTCGCAGTAACGGTGACGGGCTGATGCTTGTATTCACTGTTGCAGTAACAAGAGCTGGAGTCAGCCAGTGCTCAGCAATACACAGGTTTTACTTACTTCATCTCACAGATGTACCTGTAAGACAGTGTACAAGACATGTCCATCCACTGGTAGCTGTGTCCCTGGTCTATGGCCAAACAGTCTTCATCTGTGAGAACAAGGAGACAAAACTAAACTGCAAGCACTTACTGACCTACTTACTTAGTCGCCCTCTTCTACCCTTGGGGTGTAGAGGTTTGTCAGGGAAATCGTCAGACTTCTCTAACAGCAGTTTTTCAATGTTCCTTTTCAGTCCTGTGTCAGTCATAGACTGTCGGATGTTGTGTTCCCAGCTAACTCTGGGTGGCCCTGGTAGTTCCTTGGTTCTTGGCATATTCTCTCCTATTCTGCATACATACATGTCCAAACCATCGTAACTGTGACTGATCAACTCGAGTTGTCAGTCCCGGGTTTCGAGGCCATTACGTAGAGTCACGACACGACCTTTGTCCGTTATAGTCACTTGGACAACGTTTTTTCGATATCTCATCCCCGAGACCCGCGTTAAAGTAAATGTTTTTTTTTTGTGTGTGTGGGTCACACCGGTGGTCTTTACTTCCAGCATTATTACACCTCAACCACACCTTTCGCTGGGGTTGCTGGGGTTGGTTCTGCAACGTCCTGTAAAGGATACGCAACTAACCTAACCTTTCCAGACCTTCAGACCGGGAGAGAGACATACTGCCAGAAAGAAAGGCAGGCAGACAGATTGTCAGACAAACCGACATACATTGACAGACAGGTTGTCGGAAAGACAGACTCAATGTCAGCTTTAAAGATAGTCAGCCAGGCAGACATATTTTGAGACAGACAGGCAGAACAGCAGACAGCCAGATGGCCTGACAGACTGACAGACAGACATATTGCTAGACAGAATACCGAATAGACATACAAACATAGATATTTTCAGACAGACAAACAGGTAGACTGCCAAACAGATAGACAGACAGATTACCTGGGCCTGCCGGCTCAGTTCCGAACCATTTTTCATATTTTCCGAAAAGTCCTCCATTCGGAAGCCATTCCCAGGAACCTCGGTGGAGTCTCTCGGATCCGCCAGTCCAGGCAACTGTGACTGTCAACACATGAATACAGTTAGTATATTCGAAGTTTCTACACAGGAATACAATTATTTTCTTCAAAGTATTTGCACATGCATGCAATCAGTATATTCGTAGTATCTGCAAAGGAATGCTATCAGTATATTCGAAATATCCGCACAGAAATACAATTATTTTATTCGAAGTATCTGCACAGGAATGCAGTTATTTTATTCAAAGTATCATTACAGGAATGCAATCAGTATATTCGAAGTATCTTTACAGGAATGCAATCAGTATATTCGAAGTATCTTTACGGGAATACAATCAGTATATTCGAAGTAACTTTTACAGGAATACATTCAGTATATTCGAAGCATCTGCACAGGAATACCATCAGTATATTCGAAGCATCTGCACAGGAATACCATCAGTATATTCGAAGCATCTGCACAGGAATACCATCAGTATATTCGAAGCATCTGCACAGGAATACCATCAGTATATTCGAAGTATCAACACTACATTGCACCGCTTGCTTTTTACAAAAGACATCAACAATATATGCAAAGAAGCAGAGAGCGAAAACAAAATAATAATACCATAGAACTGCTATTTGCAGATGACCAAATATCAATAGCTGAAACAGAAGAGAGTTGACAGAATCATACTGACCAAGTCAATACTAAGTGTGAGAAATATAATATGAGGATAAGAAAACATTTAAAAGAAAGTGAATAACACATAAATAAAATAAACGAGCGAATTTAAATATCTAGGGTCATTTTTCACCTCAGATGGAAAAATAGATAGAGAAATTAACATAAGAAGCGCGAAAGCAAATCAGGTTATGAGACAATTGGCACTGCCTCTGACACATGAGAAGATACACTCTGTCAACCAAAACAAATCTCATCAAATCGTTTTTTTAGGCGACATTCTGCTACCAGTGCCAAACAAGGACCCTTACTACTACAAACTCGTAACAACAGAGATAAGATGTCTTAGAAGAGCTGCCGGTGTGACAAGAAGAGATAAAATCAAGATCGTAACAACAAAGATCAGAGGTCTCAGGGAAGCTGCTGGTGTGACAAGAAGAGATAAAATCAAGATCGTAACAACAGAGATCAGAGGTCTCAGGGGAGCTGCTGGTGTGACAAGAAGAGATAAAATCAAGATCGTAGCAACAGAGATGAGACGTCACAGGAGAGCTGCCGGTGTGACAAGAAGAGATAAACTGAAGATCGTAACAAAAGAGATGAGATGTCTCAGGGGAGCTGCCGGTGTGACAAAAAGGGATAAAAACAAGAATTAGGAAATTAGAAGCAGACTAGGACTAAAACGTGTGACACAATTCATTAAACAACAACACATGAGATGGTTTGGCCAACTGAGGAGAATGTCCTGATACCAGCTGTCACAGAGAGACACGTTGAAAAAATATAATGAACACGGAGCAAAGGGAAGACCACGCAACCTTAAAGAAAAGAATACAAACTTGTACAATGCATTGACAGAAGAGCACAAACGATCCAAACATCTCTCCCTCCCCCAGCCTCAACATCTCGCTGAGGTAAATGGTGGAAGAGAAGAACAAGAAGATGATTATTTCAGTTCTAACACATGTCAGTGACAGTGGGGGAAAGGTTAAATACATGAAACAAAAGTGAAATAATTTCGATTTCAAAGAAGAAAATAATAAAAATAAAATCAAGGTGAATTCAAAATTCGTGAAGAAGTAAGAGAAATGTCAAGGCAACCATTTGTGTCAATAAGTATAAGACACACTGGGCACACCCTGAGGTGAAACTGCCAGCGAACCACCACACAGACACTACAATAGGAAATAATGGGATTAATGAGACCAAGAGGCACAAAAAACACACCCTATAATGAACGTTGATGAGAGAGGCCAATGCTGCTGGACTGGTTTCCATCCCTAACATTGAACCAATGCACAGGGTAGAAGACGTGGAGGAACAGACTGCGAACCAGGTGTCACACATAAGGGTTCAACATGATAACAGAATCAATAAATGAGTTGTACCAGGTCAACTCCCATTAACATAGCTTTGCATCCTAATGCACCTAGAGCAGTGTGGGCAATCATGCGTGAAACAAACTGAAATGTATCAACCTGTTGCAGCCATACATATATATTCACATTCAGACGGTCACGCTACACGTCTTTCCTGTTTATATTCTTTAGCCACTTTCAGTTTTTACTTGGTGTTGCCAATGTGTCACTAGCTTTTAGTAACTGTGTACCCATTTTGAACGTATTTTGTGTGCGATTGGAAGTGTAGGTGGGCTGTTGTGTGTGAGTGTGAATATGTATGTGCATATGTGCACGCGCAGGCACGTGTGCAATGTGTGTGCTATAAATGTCCACCGCCACGATCCCGTCCTCAGACAAACCCATACCAAGAAAATCTACCACACCCCAGCTCGTCTATAAACTTGCTGGCTTGGTCACAAGAATGGTCAACGTGCAATATATTATTTCCAAAGTCCGCTGACAAACACTGTCTGCTTCTCTGTGAGTTTGTCTGCACCACGTGTCTCACTACCAGGATTACCGATTTAACGACAATCAGTGTCTTGTTCTCACTTTTTAGGTTACCACATTTTCCATGTGCAAATTTTTTCCAGTGTCTCTAACATATCTGCAATCTATTTTCTGCGTGGTCTACCTCTGGCTCTGTTACCATTCGTCGTCGTCGCGTTTACCAGCTGTAAACTCTGCCGGAAGGTTCTGGTTGCTCGTCCACCACTGAACTGCAGTCCTGCTCCAGAAGCCGAGTGTTGCGTGTGCATCGTTACGTCCAATGCGAAGTGTAACGAACACTGGAGGATTCGTGTAGAGGAAGATAAGTACAACCAAAACAATGTAAGAACTAGAAAATTATTGCTTACTTCGCCTGCCTTTCATTGAATTGACAAGGAATTCGTACTCCTTTGGCTCATTAATGTGTACCAGATGTGCTTCATCCAACTGGCAGTATTGCTGGACGAATGAATGAGACACACAAATTAATCAATCATTCACGTATGACCATATGCCCTAATTGTAACTTCCTCGTAAATCGAATAGGGTATTTCGCCTTGCCCTGTTAGTCTGCCATTAGCACACATAATTATTATTTTTTTTTTTTTTTGCTTTCCGTCCTTTTCAAGATGACATTTTTCGTTATTTGAAGCCATACTCTGGCTCTTGCCAGGGGCCGCAATATAGCCTGGCCATAAATATGACCTTAAGGCGGAACTCTGTTTTTTGGACCTCTCAACGGTGATCCTCATCCACACGGTGGCACTTTGCGTCATCGGGTGTTTATCGCTTGTGTGGTAGAAAGTCAGTCAGTCAGTCATTAGCACATATAATCTTGACAGTCTCTGTATCAGAACTTACGGTCTTGTGGGCCTGGCATTGAGACAGATATCTGTCTGTCTATTTATAGTTGACTGTCTGTCTGCGTGATTGCTGTCTATCTGTCTGTCTTTCAGGTGGCTAATAGATTTGTAGAAGAATCTAAGCCCTGTTTAAATGAGCGGTAATAACAAAAATTATGATGTTATGTGTTGTCTGTTGTCTTTATTATTATTATTGTTACTACGCACTGAACAGCAAATAAACCGATTAATGTATTTGAAACAAGGCGAAATGTAAAAGAAAATACTTGAAATGAGAACATCTCTGTATGGCTGTGGTGTGTATCTGTGGAGGGGAGGTTCTCTTGAAGGAGTCACGTCGCCCCATTCCACTGTTCCCAATTCTTTTAATAGGGGCAGGGGAAGGGATGAAAGAGGGGAGAAAAAAAAACACTTAAAGGGGTTGGGATGATGGTGTCCCCGAGATTAGTATTACTTGTAACTGTGAAAAGCTGGTGACTGTGTAAGTGATCGTGCCCTGTTCTATTCTAGCTTCAGCTTCAGGATTCCTCCTACCTGTGTGCCAAGCTTCAAGCTAATGATTTCTTATACCAGTGTGTCTAGCTTCAGCCTAGGAATTCCTCCTACAATGGTGCCTAGCTTCAAGCTCATGATTTCTCATACCAGTGTGCCTAGTTTCAGCTTCATGATTCCTCCTACCAGTGTGCCTAGCTTCAGCTTCAGGATTCCTCTTACCAGAGTGCCTAGCTTCAGCTTCAAGATTTCTCCCACCAGTGTGCCTAGCTTCAGCTTCATGATTCCTCCTACCAGTGTGCCTAGCTTCAGGATTCCTCTTACCAGTGTGCCTAGCTTCAGCTTCATGATTCCTCCTACCAGTGTGCCTAGCTTTAGCTTCATGATTTCTCCTACCAGTGTGCCTAGCTTCAGCTTCATGATTCCTCCTACCAGTGTGCCTAGCTTCAGCTTCATGATTCCTCCTACCAGTGTGCCTAGCTTTAGCTTCATGATTCCTCCTACCAGTGTGCCTAGCTTTAGCTTCATGATTCCTCCTACCAGTGTGCCTAGCTACAGCTTCATGATTCCTCCTACCAGTGTGCCTAGCTTCAGCTTCATGATTCCTCCTACCAGTGTGCCTAGCTTCAGCTTCATGATTACTCCTACCAGTGTGCCTAGCTTCAGCTTCATGATTCCTCCTACCAGTGTGACTAGCTTTAGCTTCATGATTCCTCCTACCAGTGTGCCTAGCTTTAGCTTCATGATTCCTCCTACCAGTGTGCCTAGCTTCAGCTTCATGATTCCTCCTACCAGTGTGCCTAGCTTCAGCTTCATGATTCCTCCTACCAGTGTGCCTAGCTTCAGCTTCATGATTCCTCCTACCAGTGTGCCTAGCTTCAGCTTCATGATTCCTCCTACCAGTGTGCCTAGCTTCAGCTTCATGATTCCTCCTACCAGTGTGCCTAGCTTCAGCTTCATGATTCCTCCTACCAGTGTGCCTAGCTTCAGCTTCATGATTCCTCCTACCAGTGTGCCTAGCTTCAGCTTCATGATTCCTCCTACCAGTGTGCCTAGCTTCAGCTTCATGATTTTTCGTGCCTAGCTTTAGCTTCATGATTCCTCCTACCAGTGTGCCTAGCTTTAGCTTCATGATTCCTCCTACCAGTGTGCCTAGCTTCAGCTTCATGATTCCTCCTACCAGTGTGCCTAGCTTCAGCTTCATGATTCCTCCTACCAGTGTGCCTAGCTTCAGCTTCATGATTCCTCCTACCAGTGTGCCTAGCTTCAGCTTCATGATTCCTCCTACCAGTGTGCCTAGCTTCAGCTTCATGATTCCTCCTACCAGTGTGCCTAGTTTTAGCTTCATGATTCCTCCTACCAGTGTGCCTAGCTTTAGCTTCATGATTCCTCCTACCAGTGTGCCTAGCTTTAGCTTCATGATTCCTCCTACCAGTGTGCCTAGCTTCATGATTCCTCCTACCAGTGTGCCTAGCTTCAGCTTTATGATTCCTCCTACCAGTGTGCCTAGCTTCAGCTTCATGATTCCTCCTACCAGTGTGCCTAGCCTTAGCTTCATGATTCCTCCTACCAGTGTGCCTAGCTTTAGCTTCATGATTCCTCCTACCAGTGTGCCTAGCTTTAGCTTCATGATTGCTCCTACCAGTGTGCCTAGCTTTAGCTTCATGATTCCTCCTACCAGTGTGCCTAGCTTTAGCTTCATGATTCCTCCTACCAGTGTGCCTAGCTTTAGCTTCATGATTCCTCCTACCAGTGTGCCTAGCTTCAACTTCAGGATATTATAACAAGTTATTATTGTTCAAAGAATCAAGAGGAAGTTACCATAGCGTCGATCCAGGTGACTGTTTCGTCGCCAAAAGAATAACATGACTGGCCGTACTGTTCCCATCCCGGACGACATCTCTGGCTAGAAACTAAAAACAATACATTTTAGTAGACGCATCTTTTGA
>CAJHNH020005545.1:432500-455000 GCA_905116865.2 Candidula unifasciata
AACAATCAAAGTCTATGTTTAAGCACTACAATGAAAGCAAAATCATAATTCGCAATACAATGCATCTTCACTGTTGTCAAGGCCCTTTGGGAACAAGCAACGGAATCAGTAGAGAAAGAAGATTATTATAGCCTGGAGAGAATGAGGCACCTGGGTGTAACCAGAGGGTCTGGCCGGCTGACTACACTCAGAGGAAAGGCAAGATGGACTTTCAACCATTTTGTGACTGGTAACATCAGTATTGGAACTCTGCGCTTGCTGAAGGTAAGGACCGAGCATTGTGGGAATTTCCCGAGTGCTGTGATGTCAATTCTTGACTCAACTCAACTCATTCACTGTAGCAGCAGGCGGATGTGAGTCCTGGGTTGTCCTGAAGACATTAAGGAGAATGACCAAAAAAGAAAAAAAAAGGGGGGTGTGGGGGGGGGGGGGGGTGGCGTTTAAACTGAAATGTTACAGGAAGATTATCAGAAAAAATTGGACCAAATTAAAAGAAATACTGATATCCTAGTAGACTAGAAAACTGAACATCAAGGAAGATAGGCTATTAAGCATCTTATTTTAGAAACTGAAATATTGTAACAGAGAAAGGTCATACCTTGTTTGTTAGGAGTTAGTATATGGCGCACAGCTGGGATGTGCCGAGATCAACAAGTTTTGGTGGCCTTCTTTTTCCCGCCAAAACTAACTACTGACGTCATTACTTATTTGTAAGAGGATATAATTTTGCGTAATACTTGATGAGAAGAAAGTCAACAAGTTTTGGCAACGATATTTTGTAAATAGTATTTGACGTCATTGTTGTCATGCCCTAACAAAGCAAACGCAATTGTACTTGTTTTCTAGAAGCTTCTATAACGTCAATTGTCAGTTTAACTACTATAGTTGCGCAGAATAAGATGAGAAATCTGATGCAATTGAGATATAATTAGAAAAATCCCATGTGAGAACGCACATGTTGAGATTCAACAGAATATTCTAGAAGCAGAAAAGGTGAGAAGAAAACAAATAACTAGCATTCCAGCATTCAAGTATAAATAATGGGTAAGAATCCACTTAAGCAGCTTTCAGTCTTAAAGGAGGGACCAGTCATATTTTTCCTTAAAAAAAGCCTCCAGTATACACGACTTAAAGACGAAGGACTAGTAACATTGACCCTCATAAAGCAATCACACTTGCCAGCTCAATTCTAAAAGGAGAGGAGACAGTCATATTGAGCCTCGAAGATAATCACTAGAAAGCAGACATGAAACAAGACAACGAGCTACAGAGACGACATAAAAGATACGTGGATCCATGGTTAACGGTGACACATTAGTTAGGATCACTGTTGAGATGTTAGAGTCGACGATTGAGCTGCTAGTACCAGACAGCACTAGAAGACAAGCGGTAGTTACAGACACTAGAACCAAAGTAGCTAGAGATTAAGATCACAACGCGAGCCTACGAGTATTAAGCCATAGAGAGAACACAGCGCTATTCAAAATATTATTAATGTTGTTTGTAACATTGCTGAAGTATCACGATGAAGACAGTATAGACAAGAACAGTTGTTGCCAGCCATTGTTTTATACAAGCATCAGAGACATGAGAAGAATGTAGCAAGCAAGACATCATCATCATCACCACCACTATAGACACGACCATCTTTCTCCCCGCCTATAATCTTTCAATCGCCCCCTCCTGTAGCAAATCTAAAGACGAACCTGGGTGTGATATCAACAAACGCAACAAAAAAGAGAGCTGTGCTACAATGTTATAAAGCGCTACAGTGAATTAGAAACAAAAGTAGCAGAACGAATTGTGCTAGAAAAGAGGAGTGTGGTCTACCAACACGAAGATAGGCATAGTATTTAAGTGACACCTTGAACAGGAAAGTGGACGATGAAGGAGAGCTGTCCAGAGACCATTCAGACAGACTGTGATGGGGACGAACATAAAGATAGGCATAGGATTTAAGTGACACCTTGAACAGGAAAGTGGACGATGAAGAAGAGCTGGCCAGAGACCATTCAGACAGACTGTGATGGGGACGAACATAAAGATAGGCATAGGATTTAAGTGACACCTTTGACAGGAAAGTGGACGATGCAGAAGAGCTGGCTAGAGACCATTCAGACAGACTGTGATGGGGACGAACATGAAGATAGGCATAGGATTTAAGTGACACCTTGGACAGGAAAGTGGACGAAGAAGGAAAGCTGGCCAGAGACCATTCAAACAGACTGTGATGGGGACGAACATGAAGATAGGCATAGGATTTAAGTGACACCTTGGACAGGAAAGTGGACGATGAAGGAGAGCTGGCCAGAGACCATTCAGACAGACTGTGATGGGGACGACGCTCTGTTTATGACCTGCTACTTGGTGATAATGATGATGATGTGGAAAAAATTGTTAAGATAGGAATAAGTGAATGATTGAATCAAGAATCACTGCACTCGGGACATTCCCACATGGGCTCCATGAACTTCTTCTGTAGCCAAAGAAGAGTTGACATACTAATAGGAGCAGTTTTAACCTGACTAAAAGTTCGCCATTGCTTCCTCCTCATTTGTTGAATATCTTCCAACCCTCAACCGCCCCTCCCATCACTAAACGATTGGATTTGTCTTTCGGTGTTTGGATTCTTTGTATGTTCTGTTTCACTGTCCATTTGATCCATAGAGCTTTCATCAAATCCGTTTTGTCATAAAGTAGCTCACTGCTCACAAGAGTGGCAGCAACTAATCTGTGCTGTGGTGGTGGGCGATAGAGGGATCTGTGAACCCTCAACGCTTGGGAGAAAGTCAAGACGGATAAATAATAATTGTTACAATCACCTTTGGTACTAGAACTTGTCACCTAGCTGACGCAGCTAATGATCCAGTGAGGTGTCACTGAACAAGTTTATCATGAGGGAAGAGGGGGGAGGGGTGGTGTGAGACACCACACAAACACAATCAACCTAGTGTTTCGGTGGTTGCCTTTATCGATAACAATCACCGCTCAGAAAGGCCTTAACAGAACGTCGCTTTCTTTCTCTATCTAGTTCTTAGACCTGAATGTTTACATAGAAAATTCATCTTCAATATATGGCATCTTGAGATCTGCACCTGTGTTGTTTTGTCCGGAACCTGTGCCCACATTATTGTTCTCTTTCTAGATAACCATGACGAGAGCAAACTTGGCCAAACCACTTCAGCTTTCGGGGCATGCTGCTTTTTATCAGCCAATTCTCCTGGATGCTCAGATTATGTCAGGTGTTTCTCTGTTTTCCTTGTCCTGGTTTTCTCAGAGTTTGTTCTATAGCATTTCAGTTCAACAGCTGCCACTTGTCGTTCCATGATCAGGTCGCAGACCATGACTCACATCTATACATTTCAGTTCAACAGCTGCCACTTGTCGTTCCATGATCAGGTCGCAGACCATGACTCACATCTATACATTTCAGTTCAACAGCTGCCACTTGTCATTCCATGACCAGGTAGTAGACCAGGACTCACATCTATACATTTTCATGAGACAGATGCACCATCTCCAGATTTTGACGTTAACTGGCTTCTGTCTGCTGTCTCTATCCATAAACTTCACATTAAAAAAAAGGGGGGGGGGGAAGAGGGAGTATTGGTCAATGTTCCCAGCGCAGGAAGTCATGTTGTCTTGTCCACAAGGGCTCCACTGAATCGTCTATTTGTTTCTCTCTCTCTCTCTCTCTCTCTCTCTCTCTCTCTCTCTCTCTCTCGTTCTCTGTATATGTGTGTGTTTGAGAGAGAGGGAGACAGCAAAAAAGAGACAGAGATAGATAGATAGATAGATAGATAGATAGATGAAGAAGATAGATAGATGGAGATAGATAGATAGATGAAGAAGATAGATAGATGAAGAAGATAGATAGATGAAGAAGATAGATAGATGAAGAAGATAGATAGATGAAGAAGATAGATAGATAGATAGATGAAGAAGATAGATAGATAGGATAGATAGATAGATAGATAGAAGATAGATAGATAGATAGATAGATAGATAGATAGATAGATAGATGATAGATAGATAGAAGATAGATTAGATAGATAGATAGATAGATAGATAGAGATAGATAGATAGAGAGATAGATAGATAGATAGATAGATAGATAGATAGATAGATAGATAGATAGATAGATAGATAGATGGATAGATAGATAGATTAGATAGATAGATAGATACAGATAGAAGATAGATAGATAGATAGATAGATAGATAGATAGATAATAGATAGATTAGATAGATAGATAGATCGATAGATAGATAGATAGAGATCGATAGATAGATAGAATAGATAGATAGATAGATAGATAGATAGAATAGATAGATAGATAGATAGATGATAGATAGATAGATAGATGATAGATAGATAGAGAGAGAGAGAGATAGAAGAGAGAGAGAGACGAGAGAGAGAGAGAGAGAGAGAGAGAGAGAGAGAAATAAACGTTTTTTTTTCTTTTTAGGTTCCTAAGTCACAGTTGAGTGGAATCATGTCTGGATGTAAGCCTGACTTCAGTCCGCCTGTTCTCACCACGTTAGCTGCCGAAGATGTTAGTTAGTGGTGTATCCTTCACTGGACGTTGCAGAACCAACCCCATTATTTCTTTAGCTGTTGTGTTTTTTTAAAGGTTAGTTTACATCCAGTAGTTTGCCTTTGCTTTCTGGATGGTCAGTTCTCGGTGCCACTGTTGAAACCAAGGCAAGGCCCAAGTCCTGTAGCTGGGACCGAACCCGGCACGCCGACATTACGAAGCAGACGCCGACTCAGGTGTGTTGGAAATAAACTGGATGTTTCTGGACCATGTGGGGATGGAACGCTGTTGCATGACAAGCTAGATGTAATGGATGCTTTTGTCAGTGAGTAAACAGTGCGGAGGCACAGAAAGATTATACTGATTTGAAGAGAATTGTTCAACAACGAGTCAACAGGGGATCTTGCCGACAGTCAACACTCAAGATGCACATCATGTGCATTTGGAAATGTGACGAGAGCTGTGAGAGCCACCGTGATGTAGCGGCTAGACGCTCGCCTGCGGATCTGGGATATCAAGCCATTGGAACACCCCTTATTCCTTTAAGTAAAATGGGGCTATGGCTGGTTCAAACCCCCCCCCCTCCCCTAATTTTCTCTGTGCCTATAATGTGTTCCTAGTGTTTACAGCACTGCACAAACAGATAGATGAAACATTGATACACAGTTCGTTTATCAATGACTGCTGTTATTTCCGTGGGCCTCTATTTTCATCTCGACGTTAATGGGTTATACATAAATGAATCGTTTTCTGTTTTCTTGAATTGTTCTCCTAATAATTCTTTACTTATATTAGGTAATAAACAAACTGGTAAGTACAGATGTGAATTGCTAGAATAAAGAACCAAATGGCATTTCTGCAATTGTTAACCTCGATGTCGTAGTTCATTACTTTTCCCTACTCAATATAATTATCATCATAAACCACTTTTATTGTTGAGCAACGTAGGGAGAAATAATTTGCGATACAGTGCACACTGGTTGCCACTGGCTATTGTTATGCAGTAAAGGTGTAGAGTTTATTATATGTTGTCAATCTATTTTTCGCAGCCGTCCTCTTGCTCTTGAAGCTGATCTTCGGAAATGTAATGCCTGTGATGGTATCTAATCTTGTTGCATTCTAACGAGATGTTAAAACCACTTAATCTGCTGTTTCTCGATGAAGCTAGTACAAGGTGTTGTTCCCACAATTTTTCTGATAGTTTCATTATTCCCTACTAATGAACGTTTTTGATAAGCCCACGACGTAAGCTACGCCTTGACACACTCTGACGTAACTGGGTAAAAGATGCAGCCTAATCCCTTTATGGCGTGTTGCATCACCTTCAATGCAACAGTTTTGCTCTTATTAAGAATTTCCCGTTATAATTGATTTGATTTGATTCAAGAACCGACATCACAGAACTCGGGTAATTCCCATAAACGCTCTGTCCCCATCTTCAGCAGCCAGTGAAGAGTTCCGATACTAATGGTGCCAGTAGCATTCTGATTAAACGTGCACCTTGCCTTTCCTTTGAGACTCGAGCATCTGCCAGAACTTCTCGTCACCCCCAGACTGTGGTGATCAATCTGCTCCTCCGAACCCGCACAACGCACTAACCACGTCTGCCTTATCATGCATCAGTATTCCACCAAGCTGTGCAAAGCCAGACAGTCTGTCCGCCTGTTCATTTCCCAACACACTGGCGTGCCCTGGTGAAAAAATCTAGACAATACTCCTCACCCGAGTCTTTCGCAGTGAGGCATGCCACTCTGCACGAAGCATACCTGTTCTGATCTTCCCCAGCATGCTTTCTGAGTCAGTTACAATCACAATGTAATTTCCCGTTAAAACACAAGAAACGTGTGTGTTTGTGTAAGTTCGATTGATTACATTTCAATTGTTTGCTGTACAACTCTTGAAATATCATCCAGCAAGGATCATTGAATTTTTATATTCCAGTAGTACTATATGTTGCAAAGTAGTCGTAATCTTTACATATGATGCTAAACTTCTAGTAATTTAAAGGAAAAACTGGAAGTTGTGTAGTCAAGTGGTCGTGGTGTGTCAGCTGAGGGGATTTAGGGGTCATCGTTTTAGTAAGAGAGAGAGAGAGAGAGAGAGAGAGAGAGAGAGAGAGAGAGAGAGAGAGAGAGATGTGAAGGAAGAGACAGAAAAGAAGAAGTGAAAGAGACAGAAAGAAAGAGATGTGAGAAAGCGAGCGAACAATCGAGGGAATCATATGAAGATACATAGAGCTATATTTGATTCACTTTTTTCTTAATTGATATACAGGATTGTTGGTATCTATGGTGGCTGGTTAATTATTTTGTTGAATGGGCAATGTGTTGATTGGCTAGCATGTTGACTAGTTGCTTTGTTGATTGCTTGTTAGTATGTTCATTGGTTGGTTGCTATGCAGTTTCGTAGGTAACTTCGTTTAAAAATCGTGTGTGTGTGTGTGTGTGTGTGTGTGTGTGTGTGTTAGCTGTTTAATTGATTAGTATGTTGGTTTGTTGACTAGTTGGTTGGAGCATTGAATATTTTGTTTGACCAGGTCTTCTGGCTGGTTCGCTAGATTTTATTTATAAATTTATTTATAGTTTTGTTTTTTACAAATGTAAATCTTTAAGTGGACTGAATTTTGGTTTTAAAGTGCAATGAAATCGATCCTCTCGGCTTTAAGCTTTTAGTCAATCAAGCCTAGAAATGGCTCAAATATATATATATATATATATATGTATATATATATATATATATATATATATATATATATATATATATATATATATATATAGAGAGAGAGAGAGAGAGAGAGAGAGAGAAAGAGATGGAGATATTAAAGAGAGAAAACAATGAGACATAATAGAGTCAGATACAGGGTATAAGACACAGAGAGAGAGTCAGAGACAAATAGAGTCACACAAACACGCACACTATTTTAGTCTAAATGGACGATAGGCACGGTCACTGTTCTTAGAAGTGTCAAATTTCTACCTTTGGTTGCTGCATTTTCCTCCATTACTAGACTGAAAGGATATTGTTTTGTCGCCCAGCTACTGAGGTGCGTATTTCTTTAGGAATGTTCTGGGACCAACGTTGCGTTGTGAAGCATAGATTCCAAAACTGGCCCATGGCCTGTTGACACAGTATTGGGGGTGCAATATGTGGTTAAAATTGATCGCTTCCATCGATGATAAACTGCGTGTCTAACGTCGGACTGTTCATGTTAGCATTTCTGATGGCTGCCTTGTGCATTTAAAGCGTGTGTACACCTGTGGATATGCTGAGTCAGCAATCTGTGTAAATCGTTTCCACAAAGAACAGAGTGATAGACATGTGTTTTTCATTGGCACAGGAGGGAAGTAACTATAGGGTCACCCGTCTGATTTGAAGCTGAAACTAAGATTATCCAGATTACTCATAGACGGGAAGGTGGATGTGGGAAAATGGGAAGGGGGGGGGGGGAGAGATAATTTGAGAGATAGGAGTCAGACACAGTCTGCAACATATATATATACTGTCACACACACACACACAAAACACACACACACACATGGAGAGATAGAGCCAGTCCGACATGTACTGTCCCACACATACACACACACACATGGAGAGATAGAGCCAAAGCGACATATTCTGTCAGACACACACACATGGAGAGATAGAGCCAGAGCGACATATACTGTCACACACACACACACACACATGGAGAGATATGACCAGAGCGACATACACTGTCACACACACACACACACATGGAGAGATAGGACCAGAGCGAAATATATTGTCACACACACACACATGGAGAGATAGGACCAGAGCGACATATACTATCACACACAAACTTACACACACATGGAGAGATAGAGCTAGAGCGACATATACTGTCACACACACTTACACACACAAATAGAGAGATAGAGCTAGAGCCACTTATACTGTCACACACATACTTACACACAAACACATGGAGAGATAGGACCAGAGCGACATATACTGTCACACACACTTACACACACACACACACATGGAGAGATAGAGCCTGAGCAACATATACTGTCACACACACATATACACATCGAGAGATAGGACCAGAGCGACATATACTGTCACACACACACACACATGGAGAGACAGAGCCAGAGCGACATATACTGTCACACACACTTACACACACACACACATGGAGAGATAGAGCCTGAGCAACATATACTGTCACACACACACATACACATCGAGAGAAAGGACCAGAGCGACATATACTGTCACACATACACACACATGGAGAGATAGAGCAACCAGATAGAAGCGACGACATATACTGTCACACCACACACACATGGAGAGATAGAGTCACACACACACCCAGAGCGACATATACTGTCACTGTCAGAGAGAGCCAGAGCACACACACACACATGGAGACATGGGACCAGAGCGACATATACTGTCACACACACACACATAGAGAGATAGGACCAGAGCGACATAAACTGTCACACACATACTTACAAACACACACATGGAGAGATAGGACCAGAGCGACATATACTGTCAGACACACGCACACATGGAGAGATAGAGCCAGAGCGAAATATACTGTCACACACATACAAACACGGAGAGATAGAGCCAGAGCGACATATACTCTCACACACACACACACATCGAAAGATAGGACCACAGCGACATATACTGTCACACACATACACACATGGAGAGATAGAGCCAGAGCCACATATACTGTCACACACATACACACACATGGAGAGTTAGGACCAGAGCGACATATACTGTCACACACATACACATAGAGAGATAGAGCCATAACAACATATACTGTCACACACACACACACGCACACACATGGAGAGATAGGACCAGAGCGACATATACCGTCACGCACACACACAGGGAGAGATTGGACCAGAGCAACATATACTGTCACACACACACACATGAAGAGATAGGATCAAAGCGACATATACTGTCACACAGACACACACACACACACACACACACATTGAGAGACAGGACCAGAGCGACATATACTGTCATGCACACACACACACATAGAGAGATAGAGCCAGAGCGACATATACTGTCATACACACTTACACACACACATGGAGATAGAGCCAGAGCCACATATACTGTCACACACACACACACATGGAGAGATAGGACCAGAGCGACATATACTGTCACACACGCATGAAGAGAGATAGAGACAGAGCAACTTATACTGTCATACACACACACACACACACACACACATGGAGAGATAGGACCAGAGCGACATACACTGACACACACACACACACACACGCACATGAAGAGATAGGACCAGAGCGACATATACTGTCACACACACACACACATAGAGAGATAGGACCAGAGCGACATATACTGTCACACTCATACTTACACACACATGGAGAGATAGAGCTAGAGCGACATATACTGTCACACACACTTACACACACAAATAGAGAGATAGAGCTAGAGCCACTTATACTGTCACACACATACTTACACACAAACACATGGAGAGATAGGACCAGAGCGACATATACTGTCACACACACTTACACACACACACACACACATGGAGAGATAGAGCCTGAGCAACATATACTGTCACACACACATATACACATCGAGAGATAGGACCAGAGCCACATATACTGTCACACACACACACACACACATGGAGAGACAGAGCCAGAGCGACATATACTGTCACACACACTTACACACACACACACACATGGAGAGATAGAGCCTGAGCAACATATACTGTCACACACACACACATGGAGAGATAGAGATAGAGCGACATATACTGTCACACCAACACATGGAGAGATAGAGCCAGAGCGACATATACTGTCACACACACTTACACGCACACACACACACATGGAGAGATAGAGCCTGAGCAACATATACTGTCACACACACATATACACATCGAGAGATAGGACCAGAGCGACATATACTGTCACACACACACACACACATGGAGAGACAGAGCCAGAGCGACATATACTGTCACACACACTTACACACACACACACACATGGAGAGATAGAGCCTGAGCAACATATACTGTCACACACACACACATACACATCGAGAGAAAGGACCAGAGCGAGATATACTGTCACACATACACACACATGGAGAGATAGAGCCAGAGCGACATATACTGTCACACCAACACATGGAGAGATAGAGCCTGAGCAACATATACTGTCACACACACACACACATACACATCGAGAGAAAGGACCAGAGCGACATATACTGTCACACATACACACACATGGAGAGATAGAGCCAGAGCGACATATACTGTCACACCAACACATGGAGAGATAGAGCCAGAGCGACATATACTGTCACACCAACACATGGAGAGATAGAGCCAGAGCGACATATACTGTCACACCAACACATGGAGAGATAGAGCCAGAGCAACATATACTGTCACACACACACACATTTGGAGAGATATAACCAGAGCGACATATACTGTCACACACACACACATGGAGAGATAGAGCCAGAGAGACATATACTGTCACACACACACACATGGAGAGATATGACCAGAGCGACATACACTGTCACACACACACACACATATGGAGACATGGGACCAGAGCGACATATACTGTCACACACACACACATAGAGAGATAGGACCAGAGCGACATAAACTGTCACACACATACTTACAAACACACACATGGAGAGATAGGACCAGAGCGACATATACTGTCACACACACGCACACATGGAGAGATAGAGCCAGAGCGAAATATACTGTCACACACATGCAAACACGGAGAGATAGAGCCAGAGCGACATATACTCTCTCACACACACACACACATCGAGAGATAGGACCACAGCGACATATACTGTCACACACATACACACATGGAGAGATAGAGCCAGAGCGACATATACTGTCACACACACACACACCCACACACACGCACACACATGGAGAGATAGGACCAGAGCGACATATACCGTCACGCACACACACAGGGAGAGATAGGACCAGAGCAACATATACTGTCACACAGACACACATGGAGAGATAGGACCAGAGCGACATATACTGTCACACACACACACATGGAGAGATAGGACCAGAGCGACATATACTGTCACACAGACACACACACACACACATTGAGAGACAGGACCAGAGCGACATATACTGTCATACACACTTACACACACACATGGAGAGATAGAGGCAGAGCCACATATACTGTCACACACACACACACATGGAGAGATAGGACCAGAGCGACATATACTGTCACACACGCATGAAGAGAGATAGAGACAGAGCAACTTATACTGTCATACACACACACACACAAACACACATGGAGAGATAGGACCAGAGCGACATACACTGACACACACACACACACATGAAGAGATAGGACCAGAGCGACATATACTGTCACACACACACACACATAGAGAGATAGGACCAGAGCGACATATACTGTCACACTCATACTTACAAACACACATGAGAGATAAAGCCAGAGCTACAAAACTGTCACACACATACTTACAAACACACACACATGGAGAGATAGGACAGAGCGACATATACTGTCCCACACATACACACATGGTAAGATAGAGCCAGATCGACATATACTGTCACACACATTCACACACATAGAGAGATAGGACCAGAGCGAAATATACTGTCACACAAACATGGAGAGATAGAGCCAGAGCGACATATACTGTCACACACACACACACATGGAGAGATACGACCAGAGCGACATATACCGTCACACACACACATATGGAGAGATAGGACCAGAGAGACATATACTGTCACACAAACACACATGGAGAGATAGGACCAGAGCGACATATACTGTCACACACACACACACATGGAGAGATAGGACCAGAGCGACACATACTGTCTCACACACACACACATGGAAAGATAGAGCCAGAGCGTCATATACTTTCACACACATACTTACACACACACATGGAGAGATAGAGCCAGAGCGACACATACTGTTGCACACATACTTACACACACACACACACACACTGATAGATAAAGCCAGAGCGACATATACTGTCACTCAATACTTACACACACACACACACGGATAGATACAACCAGAGCGACATTTACTGTCACACACATACACACACACGGAGAGATAATGCCAAAACGACATATACTGTCACACACATAAACACACACATATGGAGAGATAGAGCCAGAGCGACATATACTGTCGCACACAAACACACACATACACACACACATGGTGAGATAGAGCCAGTGCGACATATTCTGTCACACACACACTTACACACACACACACACATGAAGAGATAGTGCCAGAGCGACATATACTGTCACACACATACACACACACTCACACACACATGGAGAGATAGATCCAGAGCGACATATACTGTCTCACACACACACACATAGAGAGATAGAGCCAGAACGACATATACTGTCACACACACTTACACACACACACATACATGGAGAGATAGAGCCAGAGCGACACATACTGTCTCACACACACACACATGGAGAGATAGAGCCAGAGCGACATATACTTTCACACACATACTTACACACACACATGGAGAGATAGAGCCAGAGCGACATATACTGTCGCACACATACTTACACACACACACACGGAGAGATAAAGCCAGAGCGACATATACTGTCACTCAATACTTACACACACACACACATGGATAGATACAGCCAGAGCGACATATACTGTCACACACATACACACACATGGCGAGATAATGCCAGAGCGACATATACTGTCACACACATACACACACACATATGAAGAGATAGAGCCAGAGCGACATATACTGTCACACACATACACACACACATAGAGAGATAAAGTCAGAGCGACATATACTGTCACACACATACACACACATATGGAGAGATAGAGACAGAGCGACATATACTGTCACACACATACACACACACATGGTGAGATAGAGCCAGTGCGACATATTCTGTCACACACACACTTACACACACAAACATGCAGAGATAGAACCAGAGCGACATATACTGTCACACACATACACACACACTCACACACACATGGAGAGATAGATCCAGAGCGAAATATACTGTTTTACACACACATGGAGAGATAGATCCAGAGCGACATATACTGTCTCACACACACACACAGAGATAGAGCCAGAACAACATATACTGTCACACACACTTACACACACACATACATGGAGAGATAGAGCCAGAGCGACACATACTGTCACATCATCATTTCTCGTTATGCCTAGTGGCACATAGGGCTTCAGAGAGGACTTTCCATGCTTTCCTGTCCTGTGCAATCTTCAATGCAGTTTTCCATGTCAAAGATGCCGCACTCAGGTCACTTTCCATCGTTCGTCTCCATGTTGTTTTTGGGCGCCCCTGTTTTCTCTTTCTCTCTGGTGTCCATGTCAGAGCTGTTTTAGCAGGTATATCAGGATTCATTCTCAAAACGTGGCCAAGCCGATTACATCGTCTCTTAGTTATCATACCAACTAAATTTTCTTGGTTTGTTACTTAAAGTAGTTGAGTGTTTGAGATTGTATCTGGCCAGAAAATTTTGACAATTCCACGTAGACATGTGTGGTGGAAGGTGGACAGCTTAAGTGCATCCTTTTTGGTCATTCTCCAGCATTCCGCTCCATAAAGAAAAACTGGCAAAATGATGCTCTCGTAGAGTCGGAGTTTCGTTCCTCTGCAGTAATTGTTGGATTTCCAGATTTGCCGCATCCTTCCAAAAGCAGCTCTTGCTTTGTTTAGACATGACTGTATGTCCTCTTCGGTCCCTCCGGGTAGGGACACCACACTGTCATGATATGTGAAATTTTCGAAATTTTCAAGAGTTTGATTATTTATGGTCACTGGTTGTTGGTTTGGACTGCTTGTCATGATCTTAGTTTTCTTTGTATTTATTCTCAACCCCACCATTTCTGCTGTGCTGTGTAGTCTATTACTTTTTTCTTCTTTATTTTCATGATTATGTGATAGGAGTTCTATATCATCTGCAAAAACAAGGTTCTCAAGCATGGTGAATGGAGTCCATCGTCTGCCTCTCAGTGTCCTGTTTACTGTGTTCTTTAGTATCCAATCAATCACAAAATTAAAGAGGAGAGATGACATAACAACATACTGTCACACACACACATACTTATACACAATCACACACACATGGAGAGATAGAGCCAGAGCGACATATACTGTCACACACTCACTTACACACACACATGGAGAGATAGAGCCATAGCGACATATACTGTCATACACACATGGAGAGATAGAGCCAGAGCGACAAAGACTGTCACACACACATGGAGAGATAGAGCCCGAGCGGCACATACTGTCACACACTCATTTACACACACACACATGCACACACAGATGGAGAGATAGAGCCAGAGCGACACATACTGTCACACACACACATGCAGAGATAGAACCAGAGCTTCATATACTGTCACACACACACACACACACATACATGGAGAGACAGAGAAATAGAGCCAGAGCGACACATACTGTCAGCCACACACACACACACACACACACACATGGAGAGACAGAGAAATAGAGCCAGAGCGACACATACTGTCACACACACACACACACACACACATGGAGAGACAGAGAAATAGAGCCAGAGCGACACATACTGTCACCCACACACACACATATGGAGAGACAGAGAAATAGAGCCAGAGCGACACATACTGTAACACACACACACACACACACACACATGGAGAGACAGAGAAATAGAGCCAGAGAGACACATACTGTCACACACACACACACACACACACATGGAGAGATAGAGCCAGAGCGACACATACTGTCTCTCTCACACACACACACACACATGGAGAGACAGAGAGATAGAGCCAGAGCGACACAGACTGTCACATACAAACACACACACATAAAGAGACATAGAGATAGAACCAGAGCGACACATACTGTCACACACAAAGACACACACATGGAGAGACAGAGAGATAGAGCCAGAGCCAACATACTGTCACACACAAACACACACACATGGAGAGACATAGAGATAGAGCCAGAGCGACACATACTGTCACACGCACATACATACACACACATAGAGAGATAGAGGGATAGAGCCAGAGCGACACACACTGTCACACACAAACACACACATCGAGAGAGAGAGAGACAGAGCCAGAGCGACACATACTGTCACACACAAACACACACAGTGAGAGACACAGAGAGAGAGAGAGAGAGAGAGAGAGAGGGGGGGACAGAAATAACGAGATCTACAGTGAGAGAGACTGAGACACATATATAGTCTGAGCGACACCTAAGATTCTAACACACACACAGATAGAGAAATAAAGAAAGCGAGAAAAAAAGAATAAGTGAGAGAGAGAGAGAGAGTGAAAAAAAGAGATAGAGAGAGAGAGAGAGAGAGAGAGAGAGAGAGAGAGAGAGAGAGAGAGAGAGAGAGAGAGAGAGAGAGAGAGAGAGAGAGAGAGAGAGAGAACAATTGTTAGATGGTATCAGATGTTCTGTCTATATTATGAGATAGCATGTATTTTATCGAAGAAATTAATTTAGAAAAATTAACACATTACGACTGATGAGGACAATATGCGTTTTATTGTTGGTCACTGAATGTGTTATTTCTGGCTTTCAGCCTTTGGTTACATTCTCTGTTGCCACAGGAACTCTGTAGAATTAGAAGGGGGAAAAAAAGCACAGATACATTATTGACGTCATTGTGTAAAACAAATGGTAATATATAGAAATGCAGGTTTTCCTCAAGTTACGACCTATGGGACCTACGACTATCTGCATTTAGACCACAAAACTATAACTATCTTTGTAGTGTCAAAAAGTTCCCGGAACTAATGTCTAGAGTACAGCCGGGTTCAAACGTCAGATCTGTTTGACCCTAACGCGTACAAAGATTGAATGTTTGGTGTTTCTGTATACATTTTATAAGTTGTTTAGATGAAACAAAATTGTATAAATTTGATTTACGAATAGTTTGAGTTACGAACAGTTCGACCGAGAAACAACTGAAGTAAAGTTCAACTCAGGAAAAGTTCGACTTACGAACAGAAGTCGGTCACTAGTCGAGAGGATGTTGTATGACGGTTAAAGCAGCGTTTCCCAATTATTTCAGCTCACGGAGTCCTTTTAGAATCAAGAAGGCTATTGTCCACTTCAGGGACAGGATGCTGTTTATGAGCCAATTTCCCCAGTGTGGGTTCCGGGGCCCCATTGTAGGGAAAAACAAGAATAGACCCACTGCCTCCCCAAAAGCATGTCGTAAGAGTTGACTAATCGGGGAGCTTTCTTTGAAGTCGGAATGCATCTGCCGGAGAGGCAAGGAACCAACAGTCTGTATTCAAGAGAATGAGATTTGTAAAACTGATGCACACGCAACACTCAGGTTCTAGAGCAGGACTGCAGTTCAGAGGTGGACGAGCAACCAGAACTTTCCACCAGAGTGTACAGTTGGTGAACGCGAAGAAGAAGAAGATGAGCCAATTTTCCTCAATTTGGGAAGAAATCAAAGTTTTTCTTCTTTTTGCTCCATTGTATTTTAAGAATTTATCTACAACATTTCAGTTCATCTCCTGTTTGTTTATTCAAAGACTGAGTGAGAAGAGTGAGTGGGCAAAGAGGAGCAGGAATAGCGAAGATTAGGTAGGAAAAGAAGAAGAAGAGAAAGAAGAAGAAGAAGAAGAATAAAAAGAAGAAGAAGAAGAAGAAGAAGAAGAAGAAGAAGAAGAAGAAGAAGAAGAAGAAGAAGAAGAAGAAGAAGAAGAAGAAGAAGAAGAAGAAGAAGAAGAAGAAGAAGAAGAAGAAGAAGAAGAAGAAGAAGAAGAAGAAGAAGAAGAAGAAGAAGAAGAAGAAGAAGAAGAAGAAGAAAAAGAAAAAGAGAAGAAGAAAAAGAAAAAAAAAGAAGTACTATTACTACTACTACTATTACTACTTCTACTGCTACTACTACTACTTCTACTACTTCTACTACTTCTACTACTACTACTACTACTACTACTACTACTACTACTACTACTACTACTACTACTACTACTACTACTACTACTACTACTACTACTACTACTACTACTTCTACTAATACTGCTATAATGACCACCACTATTAAAAATGCTGCAATTGTATTGGGCAACTACAGAGGGAAGAGCCGGAGTTAGCAATGCTCTGCAACACACAGTTTATACTTACTTCATCTCACAGATGTACTTGTAAGACAATGTACAAGACATGTCCATCCACTGGTAGCTGTGTCCCTGGTCTATGGCCAAACAGTCTTCATCTGTGAGAACAAGGAGACAAAACTAAACTGCAGTCACTTACTGACCTATTTACTTAGTCGCTCCTGTTCTATCTTGGGGTGTAGAGATTTGTCAGAGAAATCGTCAGACTTCTTTGTCTGCAGTTTTTCGTTTTTAGCTTTGTTCCATTCCAGTTCTCTGTCAGTCAGAGACTGTCGAGTGTTGTCTTCGCAGCGAACCAAAGGTCACCCTGGTGGATCCTTGGTTTTTGGCCGCCCTTGTCGTCGTGGCAGATTTTCTCCGTTTCTGCATACATGTCTAGACTATGACTGATCCTCTTTGATTTCAAGACCATGAGATTTTGTCATAATACCTTTTCACGTCCCACTGTTGGTCGTTCGTCGTGTTTCCACCATCATTGATCGTTGCCCTAAAACTGCTCCATGTCTGTGCAAGTGGAAGTCACACACACTGTCCATCATCGACTGTCTTTAAACTATTTGACAAACTTGTTCCTCCCAGAAAAATCTTGGAACTTGCAAACGCAAAATAGAAACTCATAAGGTTTCTGTCAGGTGTGCCAACACTAACAGTCTAACGTCAGAATTACATCTCACTGCTGGCGTTTACTAACAATCAGTCACGAAAACCGGCGTTCATCTGCAAAAGTACATGATATTACGAATGTGCCGGATAGTAGCTCAGTGTTGTTGTTCCGTATTTGTCTTTTACTTTTCGGATGTGTAAGTGACGTTTTATTTCTTCTTCAGGATTTAACTGTGTTGCTTTTTCAGACTGTTAGAAAGATATGCCGCCAGACAGACAGATGACATACAGATTGCTAGAGAGACAGATTGCCTGATATACAAGTTGTGAGACAGACAGACAGACAGACAGACAGACAGACAGACACAATGCCAGATAAGTTTAGATAGTCATACAAATTTACAGAGACAGACACGAAGATTACAAGACAGACAATAAATTGTCAGACATATTGCCAAACAAACAGGCAGACAAATTACCTGGTCCAGCTGGCTCAGTTCCGAACCATTTTTCATATTTTCCGAAAAGTCCTCCTCTCGGAAGCCATTCCCAGGAACCTCGGTGAAGTCTCTCGGATCCGCCAGTCCATGCAACTGTGACTGCCAACACATGAATACAGTTAGTAAGTTCAAAGTTTCAACACAGGAATACAGTCAGTAAGTTCAAAGAATCTAGACTTTATTGTTTCAATCAAAGTGATCTCAGCATGCCAATGACTCTGGAGAACGAAATGGCCCGCGGGACAAAACTGGCCCTCATAGCAGTTATTACTTTTGAAACTACTAGTGTCAAAAACTATAAAATGTGATTCTTGCTCTCAAAAACAGGAGGAAAAAAAAAGCTTTAACGGAAACATTGAGGATAGAATTCTAATTCTAATTCTAAAGGTGTCCCATGGAGCAAAAATTGTTAAACAGAGTGACATATTGGATTTCGATCTAACATTACCAAATGCGGGATGATAAGACTACTTGACTCATTTAGCACTGATTGGTCGAAGTGATTTTTAAACTTTTATTTATATGGCGATCCCTTGAATGCATTGCTAGGTCGCCTCTCCCTCTGCCACGCCCCTGACTAACAAATTGTGATTTAAAATTGGAGGACAAAAAAGAAAAATCTCAAGCACCAGTAAGAGAAATTGGGGAAAAACATTTACACAAATCAAATTGACAAAAAACATACTGTCCGTGGCTTTTTGTTTTATATATATATATATATATATATATATATATATATATATATATATATATATATATATATATATATATATATATATATATATATATATTCATAATTAAACACAAATTTTTTAAAGTAAAACAGATTATTACAAGAAGCTAATTCTGTTTCCAAATTGTTTGAGGCAGCTGAACTTCGTTGTGCCCCAAGCTGAGAACCAAGGGTGTATGCAGACATACGTTAAGCATCACATGCCCAGTGCATCACTGGAGTGACAAAGATCATTTTACATTGTGTTCTATTGTTCATTTTGTTAATGCTTTATTATACAAATGCTCTATAATAGATCTTCGTTTATCATACACATCCAGTCACACACACACACACACACACACACAAACACACACAAACACACACACACACAGACATACACACACAAACACACACACACAGACACACACACACACACACATATATATATATATATATATATATATATATATATATACTAGTCGTGGTGTAAAAAAGGATGAGTTGCGTAATGATCATTAGTTAGATTCGTGTATCCATTAAACTATAAAATATTATTACAGCAAGTTTGATAAAATATGTCACGGTGAAAATTGCCTGTCTAATAAAACATATTATTATGCACCACGTTATAGTTTATCTTTATGTCCGTGTATTTATTACTTACTGCTCCTGCTTTTCATTGAATTGACAAGGAAGTCGTACTCCTTTGGATCATTAATGTGTACCAGATGTGCGTCATCCAACTGGCAGTATTGCTGGAGGGACGAATGAGAGTCACATGAGGTTAATTAATCATTAATGTGTATTATATGTGCATCATACAACTTTACATTTACTATACAATGTGTTGTTTGGCACTCATAGAAATAAGAAAGAAAGATGGAGATACATACTAGACAACATAAAAATGGATCTTTATGTTTTGCATAATGTAGTGATTTATATTAGCTACAGAATGAAGATGAAGTTACCACGGCGTCAATCCAGGTGACCGTTTCTTGACAGAAAGAATAACACGACTCGCCGAAGAGTTCCCATCCAACTTTACATTTCTGGCTGGACACTGAAAAGGAATTGTTCAAAAAAGTCTTATGATTATGTTATATTAACAACAACAACGACCTCGTCGAGAAGTTCGAGAAACAGATAAGTGAGCAAAGCTTACAGACATGTAGACAGACAAGCAAGAAGCTAAGTAGTCAGTCTAGCTAGTAAACACACGGATAAAAGCAGATAGGCAGACATGTAGTCAGTCAAAAAAGATCTAGACAGACAGACAGACAGACAGACAGACAGACAGACAGACAGACAGACAGACAGATAGATAGATAGATAGATAGATAGATAGATAGATAGATAGATAGATAGATAGATAGATAGATAGATAGATAGATAGATAGATAGATAGATAGATAGATAGATAGATAGATAGATAGATAGATAGATAGATAGATAGATAGATAGATAGATAGATAGATAGATAGATAGATAGATAGATAGATAGATAGATAGATAGATAGATAGATAGATAGATAGATAGATAGATAGATAGATAGATAGATAGATAGATAGATAGATAGATAGATAGATAGATAGATAGATAGATAGATAGATAGATAGATAGATAGATAGATAGATAGATAGATAGATAGATAGATAGATAGATAGATAGATAGATAGATAGATAGATAGATAGATAGATAGATAGATAGATAGATAGATAGATAGATAGATAGATAGATAGATAGATAGATAGATAGATAGATAGATAGATAGATAGATAGAGATGGATGGATGGATGGATGGATGGATGGATGGATAGATAGATAGATAGATAGATAGATAGATAGATAGATAGATAGATAGATAGATAGATAGATAGATAGATAGATAGATAGATAGATAGATAGATAGATAGATAGATAGATAGATAGATAGATAGATAGATAGATAGATAGATAGATAGATAGATAGATAGATAGATAGATAGATAGATAGATAGATAGATAGATAGATAGATAGATAGATAGATAGATAGATAGATAGATAGATAGATAGATAGATAGATAGATAGATAGATAGATAGATAGATTAAATAGATAGATAGATAGAAACAAACTGATAGAAAAACAATGAGACAAATTGACGGACTGAAAGATCGACAATCCCAAAAATTTTTGTTGAGTTAAAAAATCCAAGAAGTTGTTTCTACACTCCTGATATATTTCTATGATACTAGTTTCTAGTATTTGTGCACCAGTATGACTTCGGTGAGGTCTTACCTTCACTAAGGTTTGCGCAGACCTTGTTATACTAAGTCGGCGTGAACACGTTGAACAATTTGAAAACCAATCTAGTCACGTCTACAAAGGTATTCATTGGGAAAGCAAGGGCGCAGACGATTTAGCTCTCTCTGCGTGTGAATCAATAATGTAATCAAGGAAAGGTTTTCGGGAAGAAAGGCGGACAATTAAATAATGAGCACCTTACTCGTCAGATTCTAATTTCAGTCACATGCCAGGATTGAGTTTAAAAGTGGGCTTTGGCTGTGGGTAATAAAATATATATATATAATGAGATTTCAAACAACAATAAAAAATGAAAAAAAAAATAAATAAAAATTGTTTTACTGTATACTTGCATTATTTATCTTGCAATAATCACTAAACTACAATTTTTTCCAAATGTATTATATAGTATATTGCAAAAGTATATTCACAATGGCGTTTTGTTTCACATTTATATTGTACGTATACATTATCATATAATTAAATAAAAAAAATTTTTTAAGCCAATTATCTTTACAATTGACCAGCTAC
>CAJHNH020005545.1:460000-463916 GCA_905116865.2 Candidula unifasciata
GCCAGATAATTTCTTAAGGCCTCAGATGGTTTACCGAAGAATGCTTAAAATACTTTGGACAACCAAAAAAAAAAAAAAAGAGCAACTAAGAGGTTTCGAAAGAGGCGGGAGCCCGAAGACAACTAATTACATACATTAGAAGGAGACAGTCGTCATTTTTCGATTATGTTATGAGAAGAGGGAAAATGGAACACGTGAACAAGATTCTTGACAGTCTTGCTGCATGGCATGGAGGTGTATCGGCACATGAACAGATACACGTTGCCGGAGATCGCAGATTGTGGCGAGGCATAGTCGGCTACGCCAGTCGGCGAAGCACATGAAGATGATTATGGTGATTAGTATGGTGATTTACACAATAATGACGACAACGACGATGTTAACATACCCCTTCCATTATCGCTGATTCTCTAACTCCCTTGGTGAGATGAAACCCAAAACTGGATGTTGTATTATCAACCAAGTAACACTCAAGCCGCAAATATCCCTTTTATAGTCTTTATTTCTTCTCTTATTGCAGACAATCAATACCTGTCCTCTAATTGTAGCGTTCGCTTTAGGATATTTCCAAAGATAACCGTTATCAACATCATCTCATATAAAATGGGTGAATATTATTAGGTTAATTAGGGCAGAACTATTTCTTCAAGTACTGAACATGAAACCTTTAGTCATAGTCTTCCACAAACGACAACTTCCGTGTTAATGAGAAGTGAGTGACAGAAAGGGGAAAGTGGGAGACGGACGAGGCAAAATGAAACAAGGGAACTATTAATTAGTTTTACAATACTGTCTAAATCTGATGGTATCCAGAATAGGGGCAATGTTGGGAACATTTTTGTAGATAGTTATTCAGTTATTAGTATGATATGGTGAAGATAAAGAATGGTGTCAGCCGGTTAATTATGAAAAGATGTCACTACCTAAAGAAAGTAACTTCACATGTCCACAGTGAGGAACCACACATTGACGTTGCGGCTCGAAGATTTCAGCAGCATGTGAGACAAACAGGCTTAAAGTTTGTGAAGGAGATAAAAATGAATTTATTTTTTCAGTAAATGCAAAATGAGAAACCCTGTACAATCAAACTGTTTTTTTCTTCTTCTGAATCAGATTGTTTTCTTCTTCTTCTGCCTTTCTAGCCCCCAACTAAGCATAGGGCCTCAACCAACTCACGCCTAGTCTTTCTATCCTTTTCTATCGCATACAGCTCTCGCCATGTCCTCCCTATCTTTCTAACTTCGTTCTCCAGCTCCCTTGTTTACGTGTTGTTTGGCCTTCCTTTCTTCCTATGCCTCTGTGGGTTCCACTTCAAAGACATTCTAGTTGTATTGTTCTCCGGCTTTCTCAGTGAGTGTCCTATCCAACGCCAGCGTCTTTTCCCAACCTCTTAGTCCACTGGAGCTTGCTTAATTCTCTCATAAAGCTCTACATTAGTGATTCTTTCATAACATTTAATTCCCGCTATTCTGCGCAGGCACCAGTTAATGAATGTCTGTAGTATTAGTCAGAAAGAACTACAGGAAATGATAGACATTGTGGTGTTAGAAAGTGGAAGAATGGGCCTCAGTTTGAATAATGAGCAGACTGAAGTAATGGTGGTAAGAAAGAAACTAATTATTCCTAAGTGTGTAATAAAAGTTGATTGTATTTTTTTAGGACAAGTACAGAAATTAAAGTATCTGGGCACATGGATAACATCAGATGGAAGATGCATAACTGAGATAAGAAATATAATAGGACAGGCAAAAACTGCATTTTTTAAAATGAAAAACATCTTGTGCAATATATCCTTGTCATTGAGAGTTAGAAAAAGAATTCTTGCTTGCTACATACATCCTGTTTTAACATATGGCTGTGAATTCTGGACAATCGGTAGGCAGGCCAAACAATCTCTCAGCAGCTCACAGGTGCTGAAGATGGAGAACCAACAGCAATAACCTGAGTCGACTGACTGACTTTCTACTCCACCAGGACATCACACAAGCGATAAACACCCGATGACACGAAGTGCCACCATGTGGATGAGGATCGCCCTGGAGAGGTCCTAGAAACCTCGTTCATACAACTGACCATATTTATGGCCTGCCTATATTGCGGCCTCTGGCAAAAGCCAGAGTGGTGCTTCAAACAAAAAATTTCATCCTAAAAAGGACGAAACAATAATTAATATATATATATATATATATATATATATATATATTTCCCATAATCACACAGCTCACATTCAAACAAATCATCAATGAGGTGCCGTCTCCGCGGTGAAGGTTGACTGCAATGGATCTCCAGCACGCTGTTTCTTGTCTTGGTTGCACACTTTCTGTGATTGATGTTTAACGATCTCTTGATGTTGTCCTTCCACTTGTATCATTGACTACCTCTCATTCTGTTGGCATCAACCTTTCCCTCCAGTATGGCTTTTAAAAGAGTGTTATGTATTTTTATGGTCAAAATATTTCAATTGTCTCTATTCACTTCTTTCGATAACTTCCTTTTCATTTATTGTCCGCAGAAGCACTGTATTCGATTGTTTTTGTTTCCATGAAATACAACCAATCTATTGTTCTGTATATGCACATTTCCAGAAACACTATTTGATTTTCTAGTGTCGCATGACAGAATCCACACATCTGCCGCAGTAGGAAGGTCCACAGGCTGAACACCCCCAAAATCGTCATCGTAACTATGATTTAGTATGGGCCGACCATAGTTATATAGTTCGTTTGTTGTGGGGGAGTCCTGATAGTAAAAATCCCTATAAATCACTATAGTATTGACTCTTTTAGGCTTTTAGTGTCGAATTACATGTTAGGACACATTTTCTATGCCTATTCTAAATAAATTGTCTGACCACTGCACTGCATTCGTGAGCGGGATTCGTACGCTAACTGCTGTAGTTAGGGAACGTGTTTGTTTGCGTTACTTCTCTATGGTCCGGTCTTGGAGGCAGTCGCTTTCATTGTGTCTCGCCAATTGACCTTTAAAAAGACAAGATTCTTCATTCTCTTTTCATTTATCATAAGTGAGTTTTCATAGGGGCTTTTAATTGAATATTTGTGCTCAAAGTGTCTGTGATGTGGGTAAGTAAGGTCGGCAGATTGATAATGCGAATCTGTTTGCCTACGATCCTTGCGATGGAAGACGGCGAAGGGAGCTCCGGATTGGAATGCACTTTCGGCTGACATTTCTCGGAGAATTCTTCGAAATGGCCTTCTAAACCTCTTCGGATCATTCAATCCACATATCTGGAGTGGGTTTATGGTATTGATAACTTTGTATGATTAGTTATTTGCTGTTATTCGGTATCAGAACTTGGTAAGTCGCTGAACCGTTGTGAATGACAAGAAGCTTCTGGGCGGGCATGACGTCATATCCGCTGTTGCTTGGAGACTTCGTAACCACAACAAGCTTAGATTGTGGTACTATTTTCGGAGAATATTTCAGTCGATCTTGGTTTTGACTTCATCGCCTATCCCTTATCTTCCCTATTAGTGAAAAGGGTTTTTGAGAGGGAGGGGATATAATGGAGATCGGTCTGGCTTTCGCTACAGGACTGAATGCAGAAACTATTCGAGTTAATGATCTGATGCTCACTCTGGTAAACGGAATGGATTCCAAGATAGAGGTAACCAACCTTCATGGTTTGGACTAACCTCAAGTTATCTGAGCATGAGGAGATGGTAAGGACATTGATTGACCAGGTGCATTGGGTACGGTTCGCTCATGAGTGTTGCTTTGTGTTTTTCAGGATTTCTGAAGATCCAACAAGTGTCCGTGTCTGGTAGAGTGGTTCCATCTGCCACCACCCAATAAGCAATTGACGTGTGGTGAATTGCTGTGCTGAAAGTGTGGACGTTACATGAGTCGATATCTTCCGATCTCAGGTTGATTGTCCTTGATCAACGCCAGAAACTGC
>CAJHNH020005546.1:0-20162 GCA_905116865.2 Candidula unifasciata
GACTTTTCTATCAAGATAGCTCGTGTTTTTCAAAAGTGCAAATCCAAAACAATACAGATACAAAGAACCAGAAAAAGCTGTTTTCGGGGAAGAACGATGATACAATGCACAGAAATCGCAAGCAAGGTAGATTACTGAAGCGAGACTTGAAGATAAGCGACACAACTGTCACGGCGACATAGAACAAGTTGGCCTGGGTTCAGCTGGTGACTTCAAATTAGCTACAATGACACAATACCTATGTTGTTTACTCCATGCTTTCCAAACTTATAGGAGCTAGGTCCCAGAGACGACTGTGCAAAAAAGTGGGTTGGGGGGGGGGGGGGGTAATCGCACAGTGCGCCCGACCCGCCATGTAAACGGCGACTGGTTTAATTAGGAAACAGTTTGTCAACTGTCATTTAAAGCGCACACGTAGAAGAGAAAGTTAAAAACAAAAACAAACACTTTTCTATGTTATCAATGTTTACCACCATCATCTGTTATTGCATAATCATCAACATTACTGTCAATGTGTATCGCTTTAATCGTCATCGTGATCATCATCATCATCCTTGTCACAGCGTCCACTAGTATGCAATGCACACAACATCTCTTCCATAATAAAGAAAGTACCCTTTTCGACAACTTCAGGCGTACTGGGCATAGACTACTAAACCCGCATTATTATAGACCAATGGGCACTTGTTATGTGATACAGTCAGTATCACGCCGGCTGCTCTTCTTCCCAGGACTCTACCTGGTACCCATTTTAGGCTGGGAACCAAGGTCATCCACTGAATAACTTCCGGTCAAAATAGACGCTAGGCGTGAGCACTGTTTGGAGCCGAGGCAAATTATTTGCTTCTGCCGGACGGTGGCCGATGCAGTTTGCTCCATTTGTAGACTGGATATAGTTTCGTCGCCCACCTTCTGAGTTGAATGCATGGCGTGACACTGTGAGTTACGGATTTCCTTTGGAATGTTTTTTCAACTGTGACCAACGTGGTGGTGTGAATTGTAGATTAAGAAAATGGCGCGATGCCTGTCGTCGCAATGTTGATGGTGCCCGTATGTGATTAAAACTGACCGCGTGGGCAACTGCTGATCTGTTGGTGACTTCTGCTACCATCAATGATGAACTACATTTCTAATGTCGGACTGTATGTGTTAGCACTTCGGGTAGCTACCGTATGCTTTAATGCGAGTGTTTGCTAGATATGCTGAAACAGAATATCAATATTTCCACAAGGGACTGTGATAAACATTCTGTGTGTTTTTTATTGGCACAGGAGCGGAGCAAAGATGGGGTGACCCGTTTGCTATGAAGCTGAAACTAAGACTACCTTACCATACCAGACTACCAGACTGAATAAGAATAAATCATCTCGATGCGGATTTAAAGCCACGACTTTCGGTCGGAGCATCTAGTCGCTGAAAACATGGCATAACAAACCCAGCCACACGGGACTACCGGTTACTTCGTAACCATTTTGTTGTAGCCCTATATAACTCAGCTATGTGGCTGTAGCTGTACTGTTCACCGGTGTTTCTGAGACTCGTCCCTGTTTGATTCTCGTCCTTGAGATGTGAATCCTACAGAACTGCAGTCCTAGAGAGGGAAAACACTTCAAAAAACCTAGCTGCTACACCACGGCGGCTCCCACACTACCTGTGGCTCGATATGTGTCTGCTTCAGTGCCAGGTTTTTGCTCGTAACTTTGGAAACTCTTTTTCTGATTCTTCGCCATCTGTAGGCTGCGACGAAAAGCCCTGATTAGTCCGTCCATTTGTCCCACTAGTTTTGTGGGGAAATCCGTTTTACTGGCTTATTTGTGTACAGTCGGCTGTTTCTTGTCGCTCGGGCGGGCGGATGCACTCCTAATTCGAGGGAAGTCCCCAGTTAGTCAAAGCAGAAATAAAATGTCTACGGCGAAACCATAATGTAACAACAAGATATAGGAATCTGAAAGTTCGATATCAGGAAAGAAAGAAACTGAGAGGGAACCAGTAGTAAATTATATCAAGAGACAGCAGGTGAATTCGTTTGGACATGTGCCAAGATTTCAGTCAGATTTTGCACCACAGAGAACCCTGTCATTTAGACATAACGGAAGCAGACCCAGAGGACGAACACGTAAGTGAGGAATAGATGGAATATCTGAGGCCGTACATAACAACATCACAGAAATTACCCAGCCTTGCACTCGGTGCCTCTTCAAAACCTGACGTTGAAAGACCAACATGACTAAAGAAGAATCAGAAGAAGAACGAATGTATGACTTTCTTTTCAAAGGCATGTGCATGATTTATAACGGACGCGCACCCCAACACGCGTACACGCACGCACCCACCTAAAAACACACACGCACGCTGACACACACACTGATTTGTCAGGTGTTCGGCGAATAAACTTCGTCTGTTGGTAATATCTGCTAGGCGTCGCACTTCATCAGATGATCGGCGGTCGAGCATCTGACATCGTTGGCTTCATTCTCATTAGATGGCCAAACCATTTCATTCTTAATAAACTACACACACTTTTTAACTGATGCCTGTATAGAGGAAGTCCAATGCTATGATAGTATCTCTGCGGTGGCCAAGTCGACTCACAGCCTCCTAATATTCATATCGTAAAAGTCGACTAATTATGGGCAGTGCCTTCGAAGTCCATCTGCTTAGGAGGCGAGGAACCAACAGTCGACATACAAATAAACCTGACCTGTACCTCAAACTCTTTGTAATGTCGGGGTGCTGGGTTCGATCCCAGCTTCCGCCTTTCGCCTTGCGTTGGTTTCGACAGTGGAATCGAGAAGCCGACCGGTAAGTAAGCAGTGGCAAACTACTGGACGTTTTCTAGAAAAACCACAACAGCCAGGAAAAAGCTAGGATTGGTTCTGCAATGTCCTATAAAAGATACGCAACTAACTCATTAACGTAAAACTCAAATCCTTGCACAAGATCCAACATCTAGAAGTGGATGAACAGCCAGAGCTTTACACCGGATTGTTACAGCCGGTGTACTCGAGGAAGACAAAGACAATGCATGAGTGTTTTTTTTTTTCTATATCGGATATCATGTGACAGAAAGAGAAAGCACAGCAGTCATTGGTCGCCTTATCTTTCTCATCTCTCTCTCTCTCTCTCTCTCTCTCTCTCTCTCTCTCTCTCTCTCTCTCTCTCTCTCTCTCTCTCTCTCTCTCTCTCGCTTGCCTTTAACACTTCAGCAGAGCTCAAGTCCACTCGTTGTTGGAACAATCTTGAAAGAGATTGTTGAGAAAAAGGCACCAAAAATTGGATAACGAGAAGTTGGTGGACAGATAACTCTCCATCATCATCATACTGCATCACTGTATGGCGGGCTTAATGAGCTTTCTGGCATCTCCCTTCCACTTATTTCTTTATCTCCTATTTCCCTTTCCTTGGGTTGCTCTTTATTTTATTTTCCAGTGTGTAGAGGAACAATTGCCAGGTTCTTGAATTTTAGCATAAATACACATTTAGCAGAGACGTGATTATTTTCCCTGACCAGACCGGAGTGCTGGCCTTATAAACACGGGTCCTAGAATATGTTCAGAATCTTATGGCGATTGTCTGGGACGGAGAGGCAATCAAGGAGAGGGACTGACCAATCTTTGCGTCCGTTTGTACGACATTGTCCAGCATTGGTTAAGGCCGACAACTCCAGCGGTAGTAACGCCAGAGACCACTTGTAGGCACTAACAGGTTAATTGATGGTGCAGTCACATGATAATGCCAGTGATACTGTAGTGGATACGCATAGTGCAGTTATCTTCTTCTTCTTCTGCCTTCAACCACCTCACGCCAAGTTGTCAATCCTTCGCTATCGCATGCTGCTCTTCCTGTGTCCTCCTTATCTTTTTTACTTCACTCTCCAGCTCCCGTCTCCATGTCTTCTTGGGCTTTTCTTTATTTCTATGCTCCTAGTAATTATTGACGCCTTTTTCAGGATAGAATTTTTCGTTGTTTGAAGCCCTACTCTGGCTCATGCCAGGGGCCGCAATATAGCCTGCCATTAATATGGCCTAATGGCTGAACGCGGTTTCTGGGACCTCTCCATGGTGATCCTCATCCACATGGTGGCACTTTGTGTCATCGGGTGATTATCGCTTGTGTGATGTCCTGGTGGGGTAGAAAGTCAGTCAGTCAGTATAAGCCCCTGTGTGTTGTAGTGCAAAGACATTTCATTTTTTTTAGGGTTGCACCGAATAGTGGTTTTCACTATTCGGCCGAATACGAATAGTGGGACCAACTATTCGGCCGAATACGAATAGTGTATCATCATCATCAGGTGCCTTGCCGACTAGTGTTGCGATTTTGCCTCGCCATAATCTGCGATCTCCTGCAGCATGTATCAGTTTGTGTGCTGATTCACCCCCATGACATGCAACGACTGTCAAGAATCTTCCCTCGTTTTCTTTTTCTATCTCTCCTTCCACAAATTTTTCCAGTGGTCACCACATGTTCCATTTTCACTCTTTCTATACGATGGCCGAAAAATGATGACTGTCTTCTTCTGATGTCAGCGATTAGTTGTCTTCAGGCTCCCGCCTCTTTCAAAACCTAGTAGTTGCTTTTTTTTAAGGCTGTCCAAGGTATTTTAAGCATTGTTCTGTAAAACCACATCTATGAGGCCTCAAAAAATTGTTTGGCCTGGCTACCAATTGTCCAGGACTCATAGCCATGTTAAAACTGGATGTATGTAGCAAGCAAGACAACGATATATTGCACAAGATGTTCTTTTTGTTTAAAAAATAAAATGCAGTTTTTGCCTGTCCTATTTTGTTTTTTATTTTAGTAATGCATCTTTCATCTGATTTTATCCATAAGCCAAATTCACATTTAAATCATTTTTCGTTCAGGCGTTCGTTCGATGTAATTTAAATGCACCTCCATATTCCCGTGTGCAATATCTTCAATTTGATTTAAGAAAAAAAAAAAAAAAAAAAACCCCGAAAGAACAAAAAAATGCATGCTCTCTCTTTGTCTCTCTCTTTCTCTCTCTCTCTCTCTCTCTCACACACACACACACACACACACACACACACACACACACACACACACACAGAGAGAGAGAGATACTTTCAAGTTTCTTCATGCCTTCTTTAACACAACAGTAGCGATGCCGAAATCTTTCGTAGCGGGAAAAACGGCGACCCGTTTGCGTGGTAACACCGCCTGACTCCGAGGCATTACAACAGAGGTTCTAAAACTGGGTGCGTATGACAGGGGTGCCACATCGGAAATCAAGAAAAGTCGGTTATAATTTGTGACATTATTAATGAGAGTTGTTTTAGTCCATCGCAGTGTATGCAGAAATCACTAATCGTATTCGGCCTGACCGCCACTATTCGGCCGAATACCGAATAGCTAGTAGGTCCACTATTCGGCCCCGAAGCAAATACGAAGCGAATATTCGGTACAGCCCTATTTATTTTGTTCTTTTTTTCCAACGTGTGTCCTATCCAGCGCCAGCGTCTTTTCTTCACCTCTCAGTCCACTAGATTTTCTTTAATTCTCTTCCGATGCTTCAAATTAGTTTTTTTTTTTTTTTTTTTATCATACCATTTAATTCCCTCTATTCTGAGCAGGCACAAGTTAATTAATTAATGTAGTTTATTAGTAACTGTTTAAGTTGTTCTACACGTTTCCCCTCCATACAGCAGTACTGATTTGACTTTAGAATTAATAATTTTAATTTTAGTATTGCATTTCATTTGACCTTTACCAATTTTCTAGTGATGTGAAACCTCTTCTTGACTTTTTTTCACGTATTATAATATCTCTATCAGTTCCCCCATCTTTATCTTCATTACTGCCCACAGACAGCCACATTTGGCCTTAACTCAAACAGATTCTGTTGCATTACATTTGTGAACTATGAGAAGATCATTGGCAACATAGAGAACCCACTTTAGGAATCTCCCGAGGCACCGTGAACACCCAGAACCTGAACCTGATTGGGTACCACATTCCTGTCCACAATAGTGTTATACTGCTACATGTGGAGGCAGGAGAATCACACCGCATTTGGTGATAACGGGGGTAATTAAAACCTGATAGGAAGTTGCTTTTCCTCAAGCACTCACTGTCAAGTGTTTAGAGACCATGTATTTTTCACACAGCGTGATTTCATCCTTGGTCTGTCTTGTTTACTCTAGAGGAACGGTAGCACCAGTTATCCTTTTGGAACACCGCATGCTGCAGACGCCGCTGTGTCTGCTTGTTTATCAAAAGCAACGTATAAAGACATGATATACGTTATATTTAATGCCTTGTTTAGGATGTATGACTCTTCTGCCAAGTCATTTATGTTGCGTCCCTCTTCCCTCTGCTAAACTTGAGCGTCGCTGTTGCCATACTGTTTTCATGCCAGTCCGCTTACCTAATGCGGGTTTCAATATGATTTCAGTGGCGCGGTGATTTATGTCATAGGCGTGAGGGGAAGTTAAGTCCAACATGATGTGTATAAGGAGATACTCCGTACGTCACTCGGGCGCCAGTCCTTTACTATCCTGGTTGTACGGAACCTCACGCAAGACCCCTACAGCACGTCCTCGTCGTGCGCCACGGATAATGTCTCAAATGAGCATTAACAGAGCTGTCAGGGGATCTCGGAGTTCGGCGGCCCCCAGAGGTGATGTGTCCTTGTGGCTCTCATCAGCCCGCCCCCCAAACGCTTGGGTGAAAAATGTTATCAAAACTCATTAGGAACATGAGTAAGTTTCCAAACGTACAGCCAAAATTACAACCCTTGTTTAAAAGACTGCGGAGTAAAGAGAACACTGTTCACTGCACATCCTCTGTTAACCCTCAGTGTCGTCGTCACCGCGCTGAGATACACCACAACAGCAACCATCCATAGGCTGGCCATCCTTGTACATCCTCGGTTAACCCTCAGTGTCGTCGTCACCGCGCTGGGGTACACCACAACAGCAACCATCCATTGGATGGCTAAGCCTAAATGTCCGACAAATCTAGATCATACGGATCAAAATCTGACCATCAAAATTTGTATTGAACTGAAAAAGACCGAATGTCCACACCCAAAGACCCCACTCGCCCGAGTGTTGGGACAAAACTGATAACGATATGTCTGATGCAGGATGTAAAATTCTGGCGGGCTAACGGCTCGTCAAAGAAATTCAACGTGCTAGGAAAAAAAAGAATGTACCTATCTGTGTGGTCACAAAAGTTAAAAACCCTCGGGCTGCTCCCCGCTGACTTCCAGAGGGCGCAGACCCTGTCGAGCGGGAGGCCTGATACGGTTGTGAGGTTAAGCAGGCATGTGCAGGACGTGACGATTCCTTGGGTGAGCCCAGAACCAGAGCGCCATGTGCCGGCTCTGCATGCATGGAAGCCTCCTTGGATGGCGGGGAATGCCCATGATCTGCCCCTGCCTTCCCTTGGGGGCTAACTGTTCCACAGGGGACTGCCCCAAAGGGGTACTCCTGGGGAAATACCTGCGGCGAAGGAGACAAAGTGGACACCACACAAGTCAGGCAACGTCTCGACCCACACAAAACAATGGCCACGGTCACCCTAGAAATAGGCCTGACGTCTTCCTTCGAAGTCGGAGTACAGCTGCCCAGGAGGCAGGGAAATTAAAAACGGTTGTACACGCAAAAATCAGGTCCAGGTGAAAGCCAAAAGTCCAAGCGGACGATTATCCTGGACCTTCCACTGGAATTCACAGCCGGTGATCGATAATAATAAAATAATAATAATATGATTTCAGCAACAAAATATATATACACACTTTCTTACTACCAGTTACATTTTGCCGCCCTCAGAATTCCCAATTCCCTGTGCACTTAATTGTGTCGCTGTGTGCTAAATACGGCTTTGTTAATTTGAGTCGAGTGTTTTTTTTTTACAAACATGTAGCTACAACCGTGTACTGCACACGATTCAAGACGTGGAAGCAGGTGTTTGTGTGTTCGTTGATATGAGTGGGGAAAACGATAGCTGGCTTACATATAGACATCTACCTACATCTGGACGATTCGAATCCGCATCGAGAAGAAATTGACTTTGGCTTTCAGGTCTTTTTTATCCTTACAACAGGTACCAGGAAATGTCATGGGAAGGAAATCCTTGTGTTTAGTTGGGAATCAGGACAGGTAATGATTGTATTCCCCTTCAGCAGAAAATTGCCTCTCCCTAGCCGTGAATTCACCATGTCTCCAGGGAACTACCAGAAGATTTGATTGATCCTGTATAATCGGCGAACGACTATGACTCTGTTGCAACCTAGCCACGTGAACATTAATTCTCGGTCGGACTTTCATCACAAAGGAAAGGATGGTCATTCTTGAACCTCATCGCCACTTGTGCTCCTGTCAAAGATCCTACAGGGAGGGGACAACAGGTCTTGGTCAGCGCGGCTTCTGACCCTTGCATTGTTTCCCTGTAGACTTTGGACCATGCTCTGCCATTCAGTGTCACATTCATGGTCTCAGATATTCAGTCGTTCTATCCCGTACTAAGTCTTGTGTATTACCGCTTTTAGTTTCGATATTTTGCAATTAACCAGAAGTTGTCACTGTCCTTTGTCCAGTTTCCCACACACGCGTTACAAACAGGGGGATAGATAGACAGATAACGGAATGAGTGTATGAAAATTAGCCATATATATTTAGTCTCATTTTAAGTTGCAATGCTTAATTAAAAAATCGACATCACAACACGTAGGACATTCCCATAAGCGCTGCATCCCTATCTTCAGCAGAAAAACGCAGAGTTCCTATTCCGATGGCATGAGCAGCAGTCTGATTTTCTTACCTTTGCATTGAGCGCCTGTCTCACCTTTCCCTTGAGCGTCTGTCTCACCTTTCCCTTGAGTGTCTGTCTCACCTTTCCATTGAGTGTCTGTCTCACCTTTACCTTGAGTGCCTGTCTCACCTTTCCTTTGAGTGCCTGTCTCACCTTTCCCTTGAGTGTCTGTTTCACCTTTCCCTTGAGTGCCTGTCTCACCTTTACCTTGAGTGTCTGTCTCACCTTTCCCTTGAGTGTCTGTTTCACCTTTCCCTTGGGTGTCTGTCTCACCTTTCCCTTGAGCGTCTGTCTCACCTTTCCCTTGAGCGTCTGTCTCACCTTTCCCTTTAGCGTCTGTCTCACATTTCCCTTAAGCGTTTGTCTCACCTTTACCTTGAGTGTATGTCTCACCTTTCCCTTGAGCGTCTGTCTCACCTTTTCCTTGAGTGTCTGTCTCACCTGTCCCTTGAGTGTCTGTCTAACCTTTCCCTTGAGTGTCTGTCTCACCTGTCCCTTGAGTGTCTGTCTAACCTTTCCCTTGAGTGTCTGTCTCACCTGTCCCGTGGGTGTCTGTCTTACCTTTCCCTTGAGTGTTTGTCTCACCTTTACCTTGAGTGTCTGTCTCACTTGTCCCTTGAGTGTCTGTCTCACCTTTCCCTTGAGTGTCTGTCTCACCTTTACCTTGAGTGTCTATCGCACCTTTCCCTTGAGCGTCTGTCTCACCTTTCCATTGAGCGTCTGTTTCACCTTCCCCTTGAGTGCCTGTCTCACCTTTACCTTGAGTGTCTGTCTCACTTGTCCCGTGAGTGTCTGTCTCACCTTTCCCGTGTACGTCTGTCTCACTTGTCCCTTGAGTGTCTGTCTCACCTTTAACTTGAGCGTCTGTTTCACCTTTTCCTTGAGTGTCTGTCTCACCTTTCCCTTGAGTGTCTGTCTCATCTTTCCCTTGAGCGTCTGTCTCACCTTTCCTTTGAGCGTCTGTCTCATCTTTCCCTTGAGCGTCTGTCTCATCTTTCCCTTGAGCGTCTGTCTCACCTTTCCCTTGAGTGTCTGTCTCACCTTTCCCTTGAGTGTCTGTCTCACCTTTCCCTTGAGTGTCTGCTTCACTTGTTCCTTGAGTGTCTATCTCACCTTTCCCTTGAGTGTCTGTCTCACCTGTCCATTGAGAGCTGATCGTCGACCAGATCCCCTGGTTGCCCCTGGCAGCACCATTATCTTCAGGCCAGGATGATCCACCTGTGCTTCTGCACCGGTCACGCCCCAAAAGGTCCTTGGAACATCTAGCTTCTTCTTCGTCTTCGCGTTCACCAGATGTAAACTCTGGCGGAAAGTTCTAGTTGTTCATCCACTTCTGGACTGCAGTCCTGTTTTAGAACCTGAGTATTACGTGTACATCCATTTTACAGATTTGAATTATTTGGTTCCTTGCCTCTTAGGCAGATGCTTTCCAACTTCGAAGGAAGCTCCCAATTTGTCGACTCTTACGACAGAAAGGGCAGCGGGTAGGCAGTGGGTCTATTCTTTTCCCCCTAAAATAGGGCCCCGGAACCCATACAGGAAACATCTAACTTGACAGGCATCCATTCACCACTAATGTGTGCAGAACCAGTCAGTCTCTCTGTCTTTTATTTCCATCCCGCACATCCTCAAGCTCTGGGTCTCACCCAGTCAACCATCACCAGAACGGCGCCCTGATTGCAGTTTTCTAGCAGCAGTCAGTCAAATCAAATCAATCTAGCACACAGGCAACATTTTTACGCCTGGTGACTCCATCGACAACATAGCCTAACATCGTCAACTTCTCTTAACTGGGACAAACAATCGTCTAAAAACTTCTATTTTCCGGGCTTGTCGAGCATTAATTCACCATTGAGTTGTGAAGAACCAGCCAGTCTCTTTGTCTTTCATTTTTTCCTACACCGGCATATCCCAGGGAAAATCTGCAAAGAGCGCTAATAACCCGCTACCTTTGAAGTGATTCATTCCACTTTTTTCTGGGCATACAAGACCATCACTATGTTTCCAGTCTCCACCTTTCTCAAGATGCTCTATGAGTCAGTTACAGTTACATTAAATTGCAGCTGCCTGGTACAGCCAGATAAAAAAATTATGCACCTTATTTTTCATCATTTCATCATTTTTCGACCAAGTTATGAGAAGAGGGAAAATAGAACATGTTGTGACCACTGGGAATATCTGTTGAAGGAGGAATAGAGGAAGACAACGAGAGAAGATTCTTGACAGTCTTGTTGCATGGCATGGAGGTATGTCGGCACACGAACTGATACATGCTGCAGGAGATCGCAGATTGTGGAGAGGCAAAATTGCCCACGCCAGTCGTCAAGGCATCTGATGATGCTGATGCACCTTATTCCAGCTGTAGTACTAGCTCTCCTAATCGCTAATCTCTTATTCTCATTACTGTAGGGACACACACTCACCCATCTACGCGCGCAAGCACACACACACAGACACACACGCACTCACAAACTTACACTCGCACATATACCTGTTATCGAGAATATTCTCGAAGTTGAGCTTTTCGATCCGGATATGTTCTGAGCCGTGAAGTTATTTTATATGTTTAATTTTATTATGAGTTTATCAGTTTTTATATGAGTGTTTTAGCCGGATATGAACTGGACATGATTTCAGCTAGTGACAAACGTTGTACTTCCGAACAACGCTTGTGATTGTTGCACAAGATGTATTGCTATTGTTGTCTTGACATCTTAGTGCCAGTTGAAGAAAGGCTGCTTGAAAAATGTCCGGCAGTAATATGTTGGTGCCGGAAGTGGAGGTGCTCGACGGTGGTGATATCCTGAAGCAGGGTGTTGTCTCTGCAGCCTTCAGGACCAGTCGCTGCACGGAGAACGGAAGTCACAGACGATTATTTGTCCCGGGTGAGGGGAAGTTGGCCATGTTGTTTGTGTGCAAGATTGACTGATTTGATTGGCTGCTGCTAGGAAACGTTCTGGTGATGGTTGATTGCGTGAACAGGTTCTGCTGACAGAATGCGCGCGCGCGTGTGTGTGTATGTGTGTGTTTGTGTGTGAAGGTTTGAGGATGAAACGAGGTGACGAATGGAGATATAAGGTCCCGCTTCGTGCTCTTCTGGCTGTTTCGACCATACACACCGTAGTGCTGTAGAGTTTCTGTGATGTTTTCTTCCCAAATTGTTCTTGGTCTACCTCTTGATCTACGTCCCTCTCCTCTTTTCATAAATGCCTTGTTTGATATGTCAGAAGGCATTCTGTCCAAATGAGCAGATCATTTGGTTTGGGGTCTATGTAGATAATTTAGAATTGGTTCTGTGCTGACTTTTTCTCGTACAACCTCATTCCTGATTTCATCTTTTCTGGTCACTACTAGTCTTTCTTTACTACTACTACTACTACTACTACTACTACTACTACTACTACTACTACTACTACTACTACTACTACTACTACTACTACTACTACTACTACTACTACTACTTCTGCTGCTGCTGGTGGTGCTGCTGCTACTACTACTACTACTACTACTACTACTACTACTACTACTACTACTACTACTACTACTACTACTACTACTACTACTACTACTACTACTACTACTAGCTACTGCTACTACTACTAGCTACTGCTACTACTACTAGCTACTGCTATTACTACTGCTACTACTACTGCTGCTGCTATTACTACTGCTACTACCACTGCTGCTGCTTAAAACTACCTTCTTGTAATTCACCTTCTTTGCCTTCTGCTCCTTCCTTCCTCTCATTTTTACTCTCCTCGACCTCCGCCACATCCCGCTTCTCCCTTTTCTCCTCCTCTTCCTCCTCTCCTTCTTTTTCTTCTGCCTGTGATGCTATTAGTATTCGTTTCGATTATCTCTGTTTGGCTGCCCCGTGATTCATTCTACAACCCTCCGTATTTTTTTTTTTTTTAGCTTTAGACTTCAACAACGACAATCTACTGCAGATTTGCTTTGGGTACATGAATGTCCACTGCTCGAAGACAAGGGGGCTAAGGAGGAGGGGACGAAGAAGATGAAGAAGAAGAAGCAGAAGAAGAAGAAGAAGAAGAAGAAGAAGAAGAAGAAGAAGAAGAAGAAGAAGAAGAAGAAGAAGAAGAAGAAGAAGAAGAAGAAGAAGAAGAAGAAGAAAAAGAAGAAGAAGAAGAAGAAGAAAAACAAGAAGAAAATGACATGTCTTTAGTGTATTGTAACCAATGAAAAACAAATTTAAAGTTATCTGTTTTATTGCTTCACATAAAGCCTGACCAGTCGTCATACATCACGCTTTGCCGGGGAGCGGAAGAGACAAGGGAAGAGAAACCTGTGCAGCACGGTTCTCTTGGAGATAGTACTTCTATATCGATTCGACATTACGGTCTCCACATCATCTTTACTGCAGTATATACCGCCATATTTCCATGACCCAATCAACATTGACATCAGGTCAACGGGTCTAAGGGTTGAAATGCTGCAGAGGATTTACAGCAGCAAAGTTTGTATAGCCTCGCTAAGCTAAGTATTATGTGGTTTTAAAACGCCACCCTGGCATAATACCTTGACCCAACAAATTCGATCCTGGCCCCCTACAGACATTCCTTCAGCCCAGTGGTTCTCAATCTTCCTAAAACTTTCATTGCTACTAGGGGGCTGCGTGGTCTCGTGTCATGGTGTCCGCCTCGAGTGCTAGAGGTTCTGGGTTCAGTCCCCAGTAAGGGCTGGGATTTTTTTGCCACATGGACTAGGTCTTCTAGAAATCACCCATGGTAGTGAGATCGGACGCCCATGTGCATTTGGAAATCGAAAAGAGCAGCCCGGGCAAAATTTGGAGTTGAAAATCTACCCAAAAGTATTTTAGTATCCTCGCCGGTGCTACAGAGCCTGTGCACTGTGCTGAGCTACTTCGGACTCCGACTTGAGCTAGAAGAAAAAACGGAGCACTCGTGTGTGCTATGATATTGATCCGTTGTTAAACTTCAAACTTCAAACTTTGTTGCAACTTTATAACTTCAATACATTTATGTTTTCCGATGGTCTTCAAAGACCCTTGCGAAAAGGCCGTTCGACCTACAAAAGGGTCGTGACCCACAGTTTGAGAACCACTGCTCTAGCTGTTGATAAGATTAATGTAATTCTTTCCCTTCCACCCACAACTGAGCTAACGTTAAAGATCCAAGCATGGGCTAGAACCTCAACGTGACTTGGAACATTCTAATTCCATTTCCACCACGTTTTTACCCGAGACTTCTCCAGACAAGCGACCAAAAAAATAGACCCCGCCGAGAGAAAAACAAATTGTTGCAGTAGGAAGTGTCGCACGGGTTGGGTAGATCCCGCCCGGAGGAGGGTTAATCTTCGCTGGTGTTTTCTCATCAAGTGATTTTTCTTCAGTGATTTTCGTGACCCTTCAGGTGGCTCTCCTCGGCTCTCTTCATCATCACAATGAGTTTTAGGTCCAGCCCAGCTCTAAGTTGATTGTCAGTGCAAGGTTTTGCTGCTGACGTTTAGAGTTGGCTTCTGATTGATGAGATAAAGTACTTACTAAACATGATTTCTTCCTAGTTCCGGTTTCTTTTTCTTCTTCTTCCTTCCTTTCTTTTCTTTTCCTTTTTTCTTACTTTCTTTCTTTCTTTCTTTCTTTCTTTCTTTCTTTCTTTCTTTCTTTCTTTCTTTCTTTCTTTCTTTCTTTCTTTCTTTCTTTCTTTCTTTCTTTCTTTCTTTTCTTTTTTTCTTTCTTTTTCTTTCTTTCTTTCTTTCTTTCTTTCTTTCTTTCTTTCTTTCTTTCTTTCTTTCTTTCTTTCTTTCTTTCTTTCTTTCTTTCTTTCTTTCTTTCTTTCTTTCTTTCTTTCTTTCTTTCTTTCTTTCTTTCTTTCTTTCTTTCTTTCTTTCTTTCTTTTTTTTTTTCTTTCTTTCTTTCTTTCTTTTTTCTTTCTTTTCTTTCCCTCTTTCTTTATTTCTTTTCTTTCTTTCTTTCTTTCTTTCTTTTCTTTCTTTCTTTCTTTCTTCTTCTTTCTTTTTCTTTCTTTCTTTTTTCTTTTCTTTTCTTTTCTTTCTTTCTTCTTTCTTTCTTTCTTTCTTTCTTTCTTTCTTTCTTTCTTTCTTTCTTTCTTTCTTTGCAATTTTTTGTCTGTCTGATTTTTTCACGTCTGCTGTCACTCGGCTTTTGAGGTTTTTTTTTTTCTCCCCTTCAAATTTTTACTCATCTGGTTCATTCTGTTTTCTTTTACTATTATTTCCCCTATTACAGTTTCCATTACCATCTCAAGTAGCCAATCTTGATGTAACTAAAATAGCTCGCGTTTCTGTGTTTGGTTTATTCTGTCCTCGTTTTTTAAACTTAAATTAGTCGCAGTGCAGGAGTAACGTGGCTGGGGGTATTTTTTAGAAGAAGGAAACAGAAAAGGGAGGCATAAAAATAAATGGAAAGAAAGAAATAAAAAAAAAAGAAAGAAAGAAAAATAGATAGAAACAAACAAACAAACAAACACACAAACAAACAATGGAAAAAAAAGAAAGAAAGAAAGATAGAAACAAACAAACAAACAAACAATGAAAAAAAATAAAAATAAACAAACAAACAAACAAATAAACAAACAAACAAACAAAGAAACAAAGAATGAAAAAAAAAGAAAGAAAGAAAGAAAGAAAGAAAGAAAGAAAGAAAGAAAGAAAGAAAGAAAGAAAGAAAGAAAGAAAGAAAGAAAGAAAGAAAGAAAGAAAGAAAGAAAGAAAGAAAGAAAGAAAGAAAAAAAAGAAAAAAAAGAAGACAGAAAGACACCAGAAAAAGAAAGAAAGAAGACAGAAAGACACCAAAAAAAAAAGACAGAAAGAAGACAGAAAGACAAAAAAAAAAAGAAAGAAAGAATGGAAGAGGAAGTGACGAAAGTACTGAAGATTCTGACAGTATGTGTCCAGATGTTTACATTCTGTTATAAGAATTAGGCATATAGCCCTCAACGCCAGTGACTGTATTGCTGAGCGTAAAAAGAGAGGCACGGGGAGAAGCTTTAGTTGAGGAAAGACAGTAACCGTTTTACCTTTCCCCCATTGAATACGCTCTGGCCATCCTCACTGTCAGTGCTACCCAGATTGAACGACTCGAAAAGGTGCAAAATGAAGCCATGCGCATTATTTTGGGATGTACTAGAGACACATCCTGTGGAGCAATGAGGTATCTACTTGACTTTCCAACAATGAACCAAAGGATCAGGATGTGGAGGGCTCGGGCATATCTCAAAATATGCGCTGATAAGAAACACCAACTGCATCAAGCGCTTTTTAGTGAAAAGGGCGACAGACTGAAGAGGGGGAAATCGTGGCTAGGTCGGGCAGAAGATGTCATTAGGCAAATATGCAGCCTAACCGACATCATACCTGGTGCAGAATGGATACCTGTGCCTCAGGCGTTTATTTGTACATTTTCCTGTATTGTCACACTCAACAGGCGACGTAGAGAAGAGAATCCTGTTGCTGTTAATGCAGAGGTCAACGCTCTCATCGGTGAAAATTCAGACGAAGCAGATGCAATAATCTATACAGACGGATCCGTTATACGCCAAAGAAGAAGCGCGTGGGCATTTACAGCACGCTCAGCGGGCAGAACAGTCAAAGAAGCCAAAGGCGCCTTCTCCATGACAACCAGCAGCATGACGATGGAGGTGATGGCAGTGACACAAGCGCTTGCCTGGCTTGAAACACAAAAATACACCCGCGTGTGTATACTCAGTGATTCAATGAGTATGATCCGGAGGGTTCAGGCAGGTTCAGTGCGAAGACAATGGCTTGAATCATTACAGAAGTCCACTGTTAGTGGAGTCACCTTTATTTTTGTTCCGGGACACGCAGGCGTCGATGGAAATGAAAGAGCTGACAGGTTGGCTGGATCCGCTATCACTACCGACGGTCAGCCTATGGATCATGCTGATATTATCAATGCCCTCAGAGAAATGGGAAGAATAGAGGACTTTGGTGGCAGTGAATCCACATCACTCGCCAGAATGGCAGACTTGGGAATTAAGATCGGCACAGCAAAAAACGAGACGCACACCAGCTACGCCAGAAGACTTGTTAATCAACATAGAACTGGTACTATTAGCCATCGGACGTTGGGGTTCATACTGAGGGGAGGATCTGAGCACCTATGGACATATCCGGAGTGCAATGAGGATAACCCAACTAACTAACTAACTAACTAACCAAGTAACCGTTTAACAGTCCTATCTATGTGTTGAATATACAGAGGTGAGAGTCAAACTAGTTAACTAATATTGGAAGGGGGGGGGGGAGAAAAGAGGTTTGAGTCTAAAAGGGAAGATAGGAAACACAGGATCGAGTGGGGGAGGGGCGGGGCGGGGGCGGGAGGGGGCAGAGGAATGTCTTACAAGACACCAGCGACATACTGGTAGGGAACGCCACAAGGTTTGAGAACGAGAGAACGAACGATCGAACAAACTTTATTTTCAGAGGTTACAAATTGGGCACCCAGGCCCGTCCTACATTCGACCCATCCAAGCGCTTATCTTTCAGACCGCATTAGGATGTTATCAGTAATGCATGTTAATGTTTATTTAAATATGTAATAATTAAATAATACATATACACATCATGGATGCAAAGTCATGCACACTCCGAAATTGCAGTACATATTTATATCAGTCGCCCCCTGTAGGATGCATTTTTTAGTTATTTAAAGCCCCGCTCTGGCTTTTGCCCTAGATCCTAAAAATAGCCAAGCCTTAATTGGTTTGATTTGATTCAAGAATCGACTTTATAGCACTCGGGGCATTCACATAAGCGCTCTGTCCCCAACTTCAGCAGCCATCGAAGAGTTACTTATGGTGTCATTAGCATTCTGATTAAACACCCGTCTTGGATTTCCTCTGAACCTCGAGCATCTGCCAGAACCTCTCGTCATTCCCAGCTACATCAATCTCACCAAACTGGTGATCCATCTGCTCCTCCGAACTGTACACGCTCTCCCACAAGGCACTAACCACGTCTGCTTTATCATGCATCAGTGTTCCACCAAGCTGTGCAGAGCCAGTCAGTCTATCCGCCTGCTTATTTCCCAACACACCGGCGTCCCCTAGTGAGGAAAAAAAAAACACCCCAGACAATACTCCTCACCCATGTCCTCCGCAGCGAGGCATGCCACTCTGCACGAAGCATGCCTGTAGTGATCTTCCTCAGCTAGCTTTCTGAATCGGTTACAATCACGATGTGTGCCTCGAAGACGCTTTAGTCCCATGTCACGCAATGGTGTTAGTGTCAGGGATCGCTCATTATCCACTAGCCCAGTCGGTACAGCGTTAAAGATATCTGCTCTGACCATCCTTTGTCCCATAACCATTAGTGCAGTGCTTGCCAGTTGGTCCGCTAGTTCATTTCCCTTTACGCCCGCATGACCAGGTGTGTAGATCCAGGTGAGGGAGGTTAAGTGCGATTTTCTAACCATTCAGAGTGCATACCGTCTGTTGCTATCTTCTGAAGCATATTCACGGAGTCTGATACAATAAATGTCTTGGTGGCGGTTTGCTCGGATACCCATGCTAAAGCTCTAGAAGCAGCGGCTATTTCAATGGTCATGCTTGACGTGGTTGTCTGGTAAGCACCGCTGTCCTCATGTATTGTTTTCCCCCTTCTTTGCGCTGTGTATGCCCATGCTGACCTCTATCCGCGCTTTACGGATCCATCTGTGTAGAGGATGATATCTACTGGGTCTGAATGCTGATCTATCAGTTCCCTTACTTCTGTGTCTAAAGTAGCAGGAATTTGATCCCTGTAGTACCTTCCGAGTGTGATGACAACCATAGAGATGCCATGCAGGTCTACTGGTATATTCATCCATTTTTCTCCATGACTGATCACGTCTAGGTCACATACCCACTGGATTAAATCCGCAGCCTTTGCCATCCAAGAGCGGTATCTTTTGAGGCGCATTAATTTTGTGTCGTGTATAGCTTTGTGCAATGGATGGTTAACGTCTTCCGATACCTTCATGTACGCCTTGACCTGTGCGACTTCGGCAAACCCAGGACATAACGCATGGGGTGGCAGGAGGTATTCTTTATGCAGCCGAGTATGAGTCTCATGGCCTTATATTGTACTCGGTCCAGTCTTTCTAGCTGGGTTTTGCTGACAGTGAGGAGGCCAAGACCACAGTCAATGACGCTTAAAAACAAGCCCTTGATAGAGAAGGAAAAGTAATCGTTGTTCAATATCAGCTGCTTCTATCACCTTGAGTGCTGTCAGACCTTTCCAGGCTCTAAGTATGACGTTGTGTACGTGGCATTTGTATGACAAGCATCTGTCAAATGTCATGCCCACGTATTTCACGGTGTCCGTTCTCTCGATGTCTACACTATACATGCCTACGACTGGTGTTGGTGTACTGACGATGTGGGTATTCAGAGAGAACCATGTTAAGGTGGCTTTGGACGGGTTTACTTGAGCACTTGATTCTTGGCACCACTCACTAAGTCTGTCTATTTCGTGTTGTAGCGTGGTTGTAATTTCCTGCCTGTTTATACCTCGACAGTAAACAAGGATATCATCTGCATACGACATTTTTTTGCCTAGGCCTACGCTTTGTGCACTCGAGACTCCTGCTGTGTACACATTGAAGAGCACAGGTGACAGTGGTGATCCCTGGGCAGACCCATTAAGACTCATTAAGGTTTTGATGCCCATTCACCACATGGAAGCGACACTGTTCTTTTGAATAGCGCTGCTGCTATCCAGCTGACCCATTTTGTTTTTATCTGCATATCCAACAGCAGTCTGATGAGCATGTTGTATGGGACGCTGTTGTACGCATCTTCTAAGTCAGTAGCGGCTGCAGCTGTTTCCATGTTTGAGGATGATGATGATGATAAACACTTACTTAAGTCAGAGATGATAAGGGCAAAAAATGGGGCGACACGAGAGAAAAAAGTGAAAATAGAACTAAAGAAGGAATGAAGCAGTGCAAAAATTGGACAAGGAAGTAATTAGCGCTAGCCAGCAGGAAGAAAACAATAACAGACAGCAGAAAGGGACACCAGAAGACATTATCTCTAATATGAATACCTCGTCTTTACATGGCAATCCTTATCGTTAAGATTTGAAGACCAGACTGAATCATCTCCCTAATCCTATAGGCCAGCTTCGACAAGCGCTTGGAATTACAGTATGAAGGACGGAGTCTTAAGAATCTCATTACTGCTTCTCGCTATCAATGGATTTATTTTAAAAGGCAGCAGCCTTCTGTTGGGCAGAATATACCACATACAGGTTAGAGCATTTGACTTCTACCCGTTAGATGATGACCTGTTTACAGAACGATATATATATATATGGACCTGTTCACGTTTCCCGACCCATCTACACAGTTCTCAGTCTGACCTCTGTCAGAGGGCTGTCACACTGTA
>CAJHNH020005547.1:0-7500 GCA_905116865.2 Candidula unifasciata
CTGAATGGTTCTGCTCTGAATCAAGCTAGGGAGTTTAAATATCTAGAAAGTATGGTCACAGAAGATAGTAGAATTGACAGAGAAATAAAAACCAGATGCCAGAAAGCAAGTGCGCTTATATACTAATTGTCACAATTATTGAGACATCCAAGCATAACTATGAGTGCAAAGAGACATTAATAACAGTATATTCATTCCAACATTAGGCTACCAGTGCCAAACATGGACACTATCTAAAGCCCATAGATGCAAAATCACCACATGCGAGATGAGGTGCCTGAGAAAAGCAGCCAACCTAACAATCCGAGATCGACTGAATAATAAAACTATCAGGCAAATTGTGTGAACAATACCTTGTTGTAGATTCATCGAGAAATTGCAGATTAAGTGGTTTGGCCATCTTGTTAGAATACCGCAAGATCAAATACCATCACAAGCCCTACATATAAGAAAATCAGCTACAAGAGCAAGAGAACGGCCGCGGAAAACATGGATCGACAACATCAAAGACACTACGCCTTCACGGCATGACAATAGCCAGTGGCAGCCAACGTGCATTGGATCGCAAATTTTTCCTCCCCACAACGCTTAACGGCAGATGTGGTTTATGATGATGATAATGATCTGTGTAGTAATATAATTAACAGATGGACAGCATATATAGGGGAATTGTATGATGATAATAGACCAGACGTAGAACTGCAGACCAATAATGATGGTCCACCAATAATGACTGCAGAAGTTGAGGATGCAATACATCATATGAAGAAAGGAAAGGCACCCGGGCCAGACAACATCTCACTGGAAGAAATCGAAACACTGGGAGATTTTGGAATTGAAATAATAACTAAACTTTTAAATGATATTTATAATAGTGGGTATATTCCAAATGACCTTTTAAAATCCATATTTATATCTCTGCCAAAGAAACCAGGCACTTTAAAATGTGAAGACCATCGCACAAAAAGTCTTATGAGTCACATAACTAAGATTTTACTGAGAATAATTATGAGAAGAATAAGAAAAAAAATTAAACTAGAAATCAGCGATGAACAATGTGGATTTGTAGAAGGAAAAGGTACAAACAATGCCATTTACATCCTAAGGACATTGTCAGAAAGAGCTATAGAAGTAAAGACTGATTTGTACATATGCTTCATAGACTATTCAAAAGCATTTGACCGTGGGAAGCATGAAGAAGTAATCAAACTGTTAGAACAATTAAACATTGATGGGAAAGATCTACGAATAATAAAGAATATGTATTGGCAGCAAACAGCAGCTATAAGAATAAAGAACTGTTTAGGTACATTTCAAAGCATAAAGAGGGGCGTACGACAATGATGTGTACCTGATTTGTTTTCAATATACAGTGAATATATAACGAGATCTTTAATTGATATGCCCGGAATTGTGGTTGGTGGGCACAATATAAACAATTTACGTTATGCTGATGACACAGTCTTGATAGCAACAAGTCAGAAAGAATAACAGGAAATGATAGACATTGTGGTGTTGGAAAGTGGAAAAATGGGCCTCAGTTTGAATAATGGGAAGACAGAAGTAATGGTGGTATCAAAGTAACAAATTAATCCTAAATGTGTAATAAAAGTCAATGGTGTTATTTTAGGACAAGTACAGAAATGTAAGTATCTGGGCACATGGATAACATCAGATGGAAGATGCATAACTGAAATAAGAAACAGAATTGGCCAGGCAAAAACTGCATTTTATAAAACGAAAAACATCTTGAGCAATATATCCTTGTCATTGAGAGTTAGAAAAAGAATTCTTGCTTGCTACATACACATCCAGTTTTAACATATGGATGTGAATCCTGGACAATCGGTAGGCAGGCCAAACCCTTTTTAGAGGCCTCAGAAATGTAGTTTTACAGAAGTATACTTAGAATACCTTGGACAGCCAAAAAGAGCAACCAAGAGGTTTTGAAAGAGGCGGGCACCCGATGACAACTTATCACAGACATCAAAAGAAGACAGTCATCATTTTTCGGCCATGTTATGAGAAGAGGGAAAATAGAACATGTGACCACTGGAAAGATCTGTGGAAGAAGGGATAGAGGAAGACAACGAGAGAAGATGCTTGACAGTCTTGTTGCATGGCATGGAGGTGTGTCGGCACACAAACTGATACATGCTGCAGGAGATCGCAGATTATGGAGAGGCAAGATCGTCCACGCCAGTCGGCAAGGCACCTGATGATGATGATGAATGATCTGTGTATTTTATTCTCTCACAACTTCACCAGCTACTTAGATAAGTATCATCTACTTAAAATAGGTTGTTCATATATATATATATATATATATATATACATACATACATACATATATATATATATATATATATATATATATATATATATATATATATACATATACATATATACATACATATATATTTATACATATATATATATATATATATATATATATATATATATATATATATATATATATATATATATATATATATATATATATATATATACTCATGTATATAATATTCTAATGTAGTCGATTCACAGTGTTAATTTTTTGTATGTGTGCTGTGTTGTCCATGTTTGCTGATTAAGGCTTATCGTCGCAACATCCTTTGTTTATTATAATTGATCTTGTAAAGCTGAAATGAACTATTTGGTTTCTTTTTCTTACCTTTTTTTTTTCTTCTCTTCTCTATAATTTCCTACCTTTTTTTTTTTTTTTCATTAACCTACGACAATATCCAGGAATGGCAACTAAATTACTAGTGTGGTTAAAAGGATGGGAAGTGTATGGGGGAGCTCCATGCGACTGACATAATAATTTTGAACTATGGTTACACGGGTTTCACAAACATTTTAATCATGGAGACTGCATTCCCAGAAAGGAAAAACACTTGAAAAAATTTATGTTGTCCTTTAAGCAGAAGGAACTACAAGTTTTATTTTATCCCGTGAGCAGAATGGGGGAGTAAAACGTCTGTTTGCATCGTCATGTAAGTAAAGCGAACCACACGCTTCTATCCCTTGAGGAGACTGGGGGAAGCAACGTCTGTTTTGATCGCCCTGTCAGTAGAGGGGACCACAGGCTTTTATGTAGTGAGCAGATTGGGGGAAGCAACACGTCTGTTTGCATTGTCCTGTCAACAGAAGTGACCGCACGTTTTTACCCCGCGAGCAGACTGGGGGAGCAACACATCTGTTTGCATCGTCCTGTAAGCAGAAGGGGGATGAACAATCCTGATGTGTTTGTTGCATTTTGGGTAGAAAAAAACAAAAAAAGAAACTGCTTGTTAAAGTTTATTTATGGGTTCCGCGGCCTCAGTGGTGTTTAAAAAAAAAAAGACTAGACCCACGGCGCCGTAACAGACTTGTTGTAAATGTCGATTAATTTAGTAATTTCTAAATTATTGAAACGACATATTTTAGGGCGAACGGCTCAGACATCGTTGCATAGTTGTCAAATTCAAAATATAGTTTTTACTGCCCCTTTGGGTGGAAAGTACAAGAATTGAGGTTGAGAAAGAGGAGAAGAGGTAGAAGAAGAAGAAGCTGCAGCGGCATGAAGATGGATTGAAGCGGAAGCCGAAGAAGAAGAAGCTTTTAAAGATATACACGTTTTCCGCACACAATATTCTTACTTTTTGTGTTGTCTTAATTTTCAGAATTGTCTACATACAACGATGTAGCGTTGTTAAAGATTAAAAAAATCAACGGCAGTGGTATCCAGTTCAACGACTATGTTCAACCCGTGTGCATTCCTGACTCGAGGGATTTGCCTGCAGTTAATGCAAGTCTGACACTTTCAGGATGGGGGAGATTTAAACCTAGTAAGAAAACATGAAATATTGGTTTTGTGTTTTAGAACAGCTATGTTTAATTTTTATTTTATTTTATATTTTTCTAATTCGTATGTCTTTTTTTTTTTTCAAACGCTTTCCAGTTTGTTTTGTAAAATATCATGCTTTTTTCTGTTGACATTTCACACTTCTTCTTCATCACCTCCTCTTTTACAGCCCCCGATGTCGAGGGAGATATAAGGTTCTACTTCTTTCCTTCTGGCAGCCTCGACCGTAGACACTTCTTGCTATTGTGGAGTTTCTCTGATGTTATCTTTCCATATTCTTCAAGGTATATATCGTGTTCTACGCCCCTCTCCTCTTTGGTATGCCTTGTATGGTATGGCGTCACAAGGCATCCTCTCCAAGTGAGGAACTCATTTGATTTGCTGTCTGTGTATGTAATTTAGAATTGGCTCTTTGTCGACTTTTTCTCTTATGGCCTCATTTCTCATTTTACCTCTCCTGACCACTCCTGCAGCATTTCTCATATATCGCATTTCCAAGGTAAATAATTTAATATTGTCCCCTATTACGTGTTTATGATTTCATGTTGACATTGGTTCTTTATTATTTGATCTGCATTGTTGCGATGACTTTCTTTTTATCTTCTATCTGGCTCGCATCATCGCTATCTCACACACCGACATCACACGATGAGCAGAAAATGGACGACTGGAAAAACAACACGATACTGTTTCAGCACTTTAATCTTCCACTCGCGGCTTCCTCAGCCGGCACCTGGAATAGACTACTGTCCAGGCACACATTATAACTCAAATATCAAAAGTGTCAGTATTACCTTCTCCCCGTGTGGGTTCCGGGGCCCTATTGTGGGGGAAAACAAGAATAGACCCACTGCCTACCCAAAAGCATGTCGTAAGAGTCGACTAACTGGGAAGCTTCCTTTGAAGTCGGAGTGCATCTGCCTGAGAGGCAAGGAACCAGCAGACACTGCATTCAATTGAATCAGATCTGTAAAACTGGTGCACACGCAACACTCAGGTTCTGGAGCAGGACTGCAGCCCAGAAGTGGACGAACAACCAGAACTTTACGCCAGAGTTTACAGCTGGTGAACGCGAAGAAGAAGAAGAAGTATTACCTTCTATCCGAAATCACAATCGTCCTACACTAGCATCATGAACGAAAACACAACAGCTGTCCTGACAGAAAAATTAACTCGGCCCGCAGACATATTGCCTGCCAGCTTGTTTTGCCAAGTTAGACTTTGGAGGAACAAAAACACTCTAACACATGTTGAATCCACACATCATCCACTCTGTTCCTGGGCCCAAACGAGACTAACTCCTCAGTCCTTCCTGCAGCATTATATAGCCTTTTAATTCCCCGCTTCGTTTTTCCCGAATATTCCGTGTCCCTTCAGTCCCACGAATCCCATTTGGCCGGCAGTTGTGTGGCCCGTGATTCATCGTACTTCGCATGAAGTTCGACTGTCAGCATTTCTCTACATGTGAATAATTATACTTCACGCAGAGTTTGACTATCAGCATTTTTCTATAATTCACGTAAAGTTTAGACTCAACAATTCCCGTGTCGTCCCAGTTAGAGTCAAAATATTCCACTCACATTTATTACTGACGTCATCTGTCGGGCATAAATTAACTGGGAGAAAATGAGACTCACTACAATTGTCCATTTATCCCTCTATGCATTAACTGAGTTGCATTTTGTACCTCATAGTATTTGCTAACATGTTCACAATATTTTTTGACTATTTTATATTTGAAGATTCAAGCCGGTATTCAAGCGTGATAAAAAAAGTGGTAGTACCCTACGTGGACCGTGCCGAATGCAGCAGACTTGTAAATAATTATAATTTTTCCGGAGGCTTATTGTGTGCTGGAAGACCTGGTGGCGGCTATAATATTTGTCTGGGTGACATGGGTGGGCCAGCCACCTATAGGTATAGAGGTAGTAGATCACTTTTTATTTATATTTTTCCTATTGTAAATAATTTTTTTTTTCATTTATTTATTTCTGTGGGAACAATACCCGTTCAGCATTTACAGCATGCCATGTAAGTTGCTGTTGACAGTTAATGATCATATCGATTGACCGGCAATGCCATATAGTTACAGATGGTGAGTCCATAATGATCATATCGAATGCCCGGCTATCACATAGTTACAGATGGCGAGTCCATAATGTTCGTATCGATTGACAAGCTGTGCCACATTTACAGATGGACCTCGCTGTTATTATTATCACTGTTTCGCTGGCAGTGTGTCTGCGTACTTCTTAAGATTGCAAGAATTGAAAGTAAAGATTAGCACTGCCTGGCATGAGATACAAACCTGGCGTACGTCTTGTCAATCAACAAAGAGCTGGCACAGTTAACTGCAGGACGCTGATGTCTGTGTTGAGAAGGCAGTCTGAGCATTTCTGGGCCTGTCTGGAGTACTGTGAAGATAACACAAACTCAGAAGATTAGATACTCATATTGCATGTTTGTATGTAGATACACATATATATTATGAAGATGTATGTATATGTATATATATCAACAAAATTGGGAGCATGTATGTTCCTTTCTGTAACTGTGCTTTACTTTTTAGAACAGTATATATATATATATATATATATCCCCTCAACCCCTCATGAGTAGACTGAGGGTGTATGTTCTAACATGGACAAAGGACAACAGAAGAAGGCACAAGGAGTTAAAAGCAATATCGCATGTTCCTGTCTAACTGTACTGTGTCTTCATTTTCTTATTGAGGAAGATTTTCTCTAGGCAGATCCATTAATATTCAAAAGCCAGCATCAGGATGAAGGCAATCATGTTAGTTAGGAATACAATATCACAGAATGGGACAACAATGCTGGCATCCTTGATGTAGTAGAGCCACCTCCGATCTCGTAGTGTATGTACAGAAGGTACAACAAAGGCTACCAGGACAAGATGCTGTTAATGAAGTCTCCGCTACCCGAGACACAGGCAACGACGACCCATGTTCCACAGATTTCACAGCGTTGTAAAATGTAGGCGTCCCAACACTGTTGACATATTCCCCACTGATGTCAACACAGAGGCCGTAGACAACTGCCAGAGCGATGACCGTTTGGACCATCAAACCGAGACACAGCTACATCCCATCTCATTTTGACCCTGCATCCAGAAAGTAGCCAGCCGAGACCCCCATAGTGTAAGTTCCGATGCGGTCCCATGTAATAGTCTTGGAGCCAGACGGATATGTTCGCCAGTATGTGAAAGTGTAACTTGCAGCAGCTTTATTTGCACGCCTAATTGAAGAAAATATGCATTTTTCATAGCTTTTGCCTCTTGGATTTGCTTATTCCAAATCCACCCGGAAAAAGCCTCTGTTTTGTTGTGTTCTCCGGACAAGAGAACCGTCAAAGCTAATGTCCCAAGTCTCACGATAGATGGTAGAAACGTCAACAGAGATAAAACTGAAGTATCTGGGAATTACATTTGAAAGGAGCCTGTCATTTAAAGACCATGTGGAGAGTGTTGTGACGAGATGCCAAAAAGGACTTAGTGCACTTTAGACTATGGCTGCAACTGACATAGAGCAGAGAATGCTTTTCATACTATATCAGCACCTGATCCTATCAGTAGTTGATTATGGCCTGGGGCCGCTGACCGTCTCAAAGAGTCAGATGGACAAACTAGAGCTC
>CAJHNH020005547.1:15000-20145 GCA_905116865.2 Candidula unifasciata
TGGGAAAAGCTTCACGGCGTTGCATGGTCTGAGAACGCATGCCGGAAGAATGAAATGCGAGGGTGCTCCACGCAGTAAACGCCGTCGCAAAACTACTACTCCTGTGGTAGTTTCTGAGTCGTCAGGGTACGACGGGCAGGGTGAACCCCCTCGCCCGGAGAGGCCCATGACGTCGACTGCGGAGGAGCAGATTTGATGATTTCTGAAGAAGTGCGTTCTAGTATCAGGTTTCCACCTGCGAGCGAGAAGGTGGTGTGGTGTAAGTTGGGGGCTACATTATGTGAGGCACTTAAACATGATTTAAACAAGAAGTCGCTAGGCGACAAGCTTACAAAATTTGGTGATGTAATATATGAACACTGCTCCCGTGAGTTCGGGACAGTAGTAAAGGCACAGCCGGGTGCCAAGCAGAATACTAGCAGGAGGCAGAGGGACATTCTGAAGTGTCGGCAGACAAGAATACCCTCAGAAAACGGTTCAAAGCCGCTACAGGCAGCGAACGGGAGGGGCTGTTCGAAGTTTGGTTGCATTTAAAGAACAAACACAGTGCCCTCTGTCGCGCTGAGCGTTTCTGTAACAACAGACAAAGAACTAAAAGGGAGCGAGAGAAATTCTTTAGGGACCCGTATCAGTTTGCCCGAGGTCTATTCGCGCAACCGAAGTCTGGGACTCTGGTTGTCAGCCAGGAAGAACTAGAGCTACATCTATGCAAGATGTACTCTGACAAAAAGAGGAGAGAGCCTCTCGATGACAATCCAGAGATCCTTAGCGGTCTTAAACAGCCTTCGGTGCCGAAGGTACCATTAAAAATGGTACCTCCCCTTTGGTCTGAGCTTGAGGAAGTTGTGAAAAAGGCCAGCGGCAAGTCTGCCCCAGGTCCGAACGGTGTCCCGTACGTTTTTTACAAGCGCTGCCCGAAAATCCTAAAAATGCTTCACGTCTTGTTGAGACAAGGGTGGATCCGTAATCACATATGTCCAGAGTGGTCAAAGGCAAATGGGGTCTACATTCCCAAAGAGCAGGACTCGAAGAGTCTTTCCCAATTCAGGCCCATCTCGCTTTTGAATGTCGAGGGTAAGATATTCTTCTCAGTCATGGCTCGCCGGCTCACACAGTATCTAATGACTAACAAGTACATAGATACGAGTGTTCAGAAGGGTGGTATTCCAGGCGTTCCTGGGTGCCTTGAACACGCGACCATGATCTGGGAGGCTATCCAGAGAGCCAAGCATGGGAGAACCGAATTGCACGTTATATGGTCGGACTTAGCCAACGCCTACGGGGCAGTCCCCCATAGGCTACTGTGGCGAGCCCTTCGCATGTTTCACGTACCGGCACAGATCAATCAAATGATCGAGCAATATTTCTCTAAGTTCGCTTTGCGCTTCTCTACCTCGACGTTTACCACGAGGTGGACTGAGTTGCAGATTGGGATAGCTATGGGGTGTACGATCTCACCTATACTGTTCGTCATGGCCATGCAGATCATGTTAGACGGGGCGGCCGGCTACGGACTGGGCCTTCAAATAAAGGATCACTGGTTGCCACCACTACGCGCATTTATGGATGACACGACTATTATAACGGGCAGCGAGGAGTCTGCCTGCATGATCCTGAAAACATTGGACGCGGTGGTCCAATGGAGCGGTATGCAGTTCAAACCGCAGAAGAGGAGTCTGTCAATCCATAAGGGCAAGGTTTCGGCAACCAGTTTTACGGTGGCAAGGAACAAGATCCCCACGGTTCTGGAGGAACCGGTGAAGAGTCTCTGTCGCGTTTACGATTCGATGTTATCTGATAGAGCGGAGGTCTGGCGAATACACGAGTCACTGGCTACAGGCCTGCTCGCGATCGAGCGATGCAGGCTGATCGGAAAATTCAAGGTATGGTGTCTCCAATTCATGTTGATTCCAAAGCTCCTATGGCCACTGTTAGTCTACGAGGTGACGATGACTGCAGTGGAAACCATGGAGAAGAAAATCAACACAGCCTTGAGAAAGTGGATTGGTGCACCGCCTTGTCTGACCGACATGGCTCTGTATTGTAAGCATTGTAAGCAGGCTAAGCTGGTACTCCCGTTCAAATCGATAACCGAAGAGTTTAAAGTCGGCAAGGTAAGGCTCACCATGCTCCTGCGCGAGTCTTCAGACCCAAATGTCATCGCTGTCCAGCCCGCTCTAAAGACTGGTCAGAAGTGGAGGGTCCTCGATGCGATAGAATCTGCCCAGAACGCACTAAAATTGAAGGAGATAATGGGATACACTCAAACCGACCGTCGAGGCTTAGGGCACGGGAAGGTCAATTGGTGGTCAAAGGCCTCAGCCAAAGAACGCCGAGACATGGTAATACAAACGGTGAGAGACAACGAAAACGAGGTTCGGGTCCAGAAAGCAGCCCAGCAGTCGCAGCAGGGCCATTGGGTCAGCCTGGAGAGCGCATTGCCAAGAATACTCACATGGGGTGAGATCTGGCGGATGACCCAGCTGCGACTGAGCTTTATCGTTCGTTCGGCGTACGATGTATTACCGTCCGGTGTTAACATGGTTAAATGGTCTGCGACCAACGATCCGACTTGCCCGTTGTGTAAATCGAAGCAAACTCTTGAGCACGTCCTGTCCGCGTGCAGGAAAGCCCTAGGTCAAGGCCGATATACCTGGCGACACAACAAGGTGCTAATAGAGTTAGCAGCCGTTGTCGACCAGGCTAGAATGAGGGCTAACGCCAGAGCCAGTTCTAGCATCGTCCCCATTCGTTTCCTCAAGGCTGGGCAGGTTCCAAAAGGTAAGGTCAACCAAAAGGCATTCTCTCCATCTGTGCTAGACTCTGATAGGGACTGGGTACTGGCGGTTGATCTGCCAGGCCATGAACGGTACCCCGAGTTGATCCGTAAGACCGGCCTGCGACCTTACATAGTTCTCCACTCTGCGCAAAAACGGCAGCTCATCCTGATTGAGCTGACTGTCCCGTTTGAGTCGCGTATGGAGGAGAATCACATGTATAAGCTCAAGAAATACAGTGATCTAGCAGCCAGTCTGAGGAGAAACGAGGCGTACACCGTACGGGTATTTGCCGTCGAAGTGGGAGCGAGAGGTCTCTTTTCTACTTCGCTCTGCAATGTGGTTAAAGAACTAGGATTGCGCGGTAATGAACGGAAACGAACACTAAAAAAACTGGAAGAGGTAGCCGAAAGGGCCTCTAGCTGGCTTTGGACGCAACGCAACAACGTAGGGGACGGGCCTCGGTGAGCTGGTCTGGGTGTCTAGTGGAAAAGGGTTTCTCACCCCTTTGAAAGTCCATCGTGTCCGAATTGTCTGCCAGTGTTCCTCTGCCAACTGCTAATAAAAGTCCAACATGTGTCCGGTAAACCAAACGTAAGTTTGTCGCTCGGTCGTCCAGGCACGCTGACTGTTCTAATTAGGCTGCCGCGGCGACTTCTTATCTCACAGTACCTTGTGCAAACCACCAAGTCGTCTTGTCTCTGGCCGAAAGTAAAACACCATCCGGTAATCCCGTGCAGCAGGGAACCAGCCCTGAGCTTCATGAACTCAGGAGGGCCCACCTCCGAATGCGTCTAGGAATCGTGGGCCGAAACGCGTGTCGACGAGGATAATTTCTACTGATGACTGGTAGATCCCTGCTGTACTTGCTCCCTGTGAGTTTATTCCTATTGATCTCGGTGTTACGAGATTTGATTAATTGGTAATTTAATCAAACTCTGTAGGGCGGTCACAAACAATACATTAAACAATTGATTTCCTGGCAACTTTCTCTGCATCTTGTCTGTTTCATTTATTCAAGTCAATTGTTAATGTGTGCGTGGGTGTGTGTTCCCCTCTCACTCCCTCCAGCTTACTCTTATATTCGTTAGGACAAGATTGTTTCTGCTTTAACAACTGGGGGAAAAAAAAAACACACAAACACAATCAATAACTGAAAGCAATTGATATGAGCGTGCTAAAACATGTACAATATAAACTCTAATCAGCTTTCGCTGTGGCTACTGAACTGTTTAAATAGTAGGTTATTCGAGATTTAACAACCGATGATTTACACCAGTGACGAAATCTACTTATTGAGCAATGCTGCAACATCATCTGCACAGGAATCGAAATCGACGCTCACAAGTTTATGATCATACGTGGCATCGACATGATCTTTCACGTAACAGAAAACGACACGTAGCAAGTATTTACATTTCTTCTGGTGGTACAACTCGCGAATTTCACCCTCATCTCGCCCGGCTCCTATAGTTCGAATTCGTTCTAATGGACTGTCATATTTTCTATGGGTGTCAGTTGTTGCTTATTTTGAACGTTTTAGTATGTACACCCCGGAGGACAACCACCGCTTACGAGCATAGAAATAGAAAAATATCAATGATTCGATACTGACGAATCGTCGCGCCTTCGATTCTTCCCCCCTGCAGTACTTATTCCTTGTACGCGGGCGCCTGCGGTGCCTGATCTAGTCACAACAACACATTTAAGACGTGACAGCCATTGGCAGGAAAGACAATCGCAGCAAAAAAGCTGTGCAGTTTTATCTGTGAGACAGTGTGTCGAACGAACGCTAGCCAGTTTTTGCCAGGTTGTGTATAGACTGGGGGAGGAAGACATCGCATAACACCCCTGGAACATTGTACAGTCTGTGGTAACAGCTACGAAATCTGACGCCCGAACGAGATTGGGTGAATTCCTTGATTAGTACCATTCTGGTTTTCTAATCATAAATAGAGCATAGAATCTCATCTACATAATGTGCAATGGATAGCACTCTAGATTCTAGCAAAGAAGTGAACTTACGTTATTTGTCAACATAAAAATATTAAGCCTTTTCTACTGATACTACATATTATTCATCAACTTTAACGCGAAAAAGGGTCCTGTATCATATGGAAGTATCATATAAAATCACGCATAACCACAGCATAAAATCAAATGATCAACATCTGTTTTATCAATGTTTATTCAACAAACAAAAAAAAAAATTTTTTTTTTGGGGGGGGGGGGGGGGGGAGGTGGAGTAATATAATTCTGTATATTATTCTTTTTACACACGTATGTGGAAGAGAAGCACTCTCGACTTCGGTTACAACATTCAGTATACCTGGATATACTTCCATCGCACATGACTTCCATTCTGTTA
>CAJHNH020005548.1:0-20130 GCA_905116865.2 Candidula unifasciata
AACCACCTGACCCAATGTGATCTTAAACCACCTGACCCAATGTGATCGTTAACCACCTGGACCCAATGTGATGTTAACCACCTGACCCAATGTGATGTAAACCACCTGACCCATGTGATCTTAACCACCTGACCCAATGTGATGTTAACCACCTGACCCAATGTGATGTTAACCACCTGACGGGTGTGATGTTGACCACCTTACCCAATGTGATGTTAACCACCTGACCGGTGTGATGTTAACCACCTAACCCAATGTGATGTTAACCACTTGACCCTGTGTGATGTTAACCACCTGACCCAATGTGATGTTAACCACCTGACCGGTGTGATGTTAACCACCTGACCCAATGTGATGTTAACCACCTGACCCGGTGTGATGTTAACCACCTGACCTAATGTGATGTTAACCACCTGACCCAATGTGATGTTAACCACCTGACCCGGTGTGATGTTAACCACCTGACCCAATGTGACGTTAACCACCTGATCCGGTGTGATGTTAACCACCTTACCCGGTGTGATGTTGACCACCTGACCCGGTGTGATGTTAACCACCTTACCCGGTGTGATGTTAACCACCTGACCCGGTGTGATGTTAACCACCTGACCCGGTGTGATGTTAACCACCTGACCCGGTGTGATGTTAACCACCTGACCCAATGTGATGTTAACCACCTTACCCGGTGTGATGTTGACCACCTTACCCGGTGTGATGTTAACCACCTGACCCGGTGTGATGTTAACCACCCGACCCGGTGTGATGTTAACCACCTGACCCAATGTGATATTAACCACCTGACCCGGTGTGATGTTAACCACCTGACCCGGTGTGATGTTAACCACCTGACCCGGTGTGATGTTGACCACCTGACCCGGTGTGATGTTGACCACCTGACCCGGTGTGATGTTAACTACCTGACCCGGTGTGATGTTAACCACCTGATCCGGTGTGATGTTAACCACCTGACCCGGTATGATGTTAACCACCTGACCCGGTGTGATGTTGACCACCTGACCCGGTGTGATGTTAACCACCTGACCCGGTGTGATGTTAACCACCTGACCCGGTGTGATGTTAACCACCTGACCCGGTGTGATGTTAAGCACCTGACCCAATATGATGTTAAGCACCTGACCTAATGTGATGTTAAGCACCTGACCCAATGTGATGTTAACCACCTGACCCGGTGTGATGTTGACCACCTGACCCGGTGTGATGTTAACCACCTGACCCGGTGTGATGTTAACCACATGACCCGGTGTGATGTTAACCACCTGACCCGGTGTGATCTTAACCACCTGACCTAATGTGATGTCAAGCACCTGACCCAATGTGATGTTAAGCACCTGACCCGGTGTGATGTTAAGCACCTGATCCAATGTGATGTTAAGCACCTGACCCAATGTGATGTTAAGCACCTGACCCAATGTGATGTTAACCACCTGACCCGGTGTGATGTTGACCACCTGACTCGGTGTGATGTTAACCACATGACCCTGTGTGATGTTAACCACATGACCCGGTGATGTTAACCACATGACCCGGTGATGTTAACCACATGACCTTGTGTGATGTTAACCACCTGATCCGGTGTGATGTTAACCACCTGAACGGTGTGATGTTAACCACTGACCCAATGTGATGTTAACCACCTGACCCGGTGTGATGTTAACCACCTGACCCAATGTGATGTTAACCACCTGACCAGTGTTATGTTAACCATCTTATCATCAAGTGTGAGCTGATGGGTTCATGCAAAACGTGTTTAGCACCATATATCCATTGTATCACTGGTGTGTTAATAGATTTTTAGTTTAAAAAAAATTATTAAGCTAATATTAGGGCCTCGGTCAGAGTTGAAATAGGCGGAGACTGGTGACAGGTGTAGCTGGATTCTTAGTTAGATGGACACGTTCGGTGCAAGATAATGACATTATCGTCAGCCATGCCCATTGCTGATTGATTTCCAGTATTTGATAAAGAGTGGGGATATTACCTGAGTGAAGACAGAAAAACAGGGAGAGAGGAGGAGTAGGAGCAGAGAGACAGATCAACAGAGAGAGGGTAGGAAGGAGGTTTTGGAGGGCAACCCAACAGAGATAGGTGGAAACGGAAAGTCATAACAACACAACAGAGAGAGAGAGAGAGAGAGAGAGAGAGAGAGAGAGAGAGAGAGAGAGGAGAGAGAGAGAGAGAGAGGAGGGAAGGAGGGAGAGAAGAGAGAGAAGAGAGAGAAAGAGAGAGAAAGCGAGGAGGATGGGAGAACTGGATAAAGATTCTTGGAGAACATGTGGTGCAGACAAGAGAGAGAGAAAGAGAGAGGGAGAGAGAGAGAGAGAGAGAGAAGAGAGAGAGAGAGAGAGAGAGAGAGAGAAAGAGAGATAGAGGGGACAACGAACATTATGTTTAAAAAAGTTAAGAACTGGATATGCAGATCTATCTAACATTAATAATTATGTGTTTCATTCTTGGGAGGGATACCATGAAACATAATGAGAAAAAAATACAAACACAGACACTTACGTTCATTGCGAATGTGTTCCACTTGTTCATGTGAGAATGCGTTTCCAGTTCATGTGAGAGACTTGTTCACTTGAGAGATGAGAGTGTTCCACTTGATGCGTTCCACTTGAATGGGAGAGAGAGAGAGAGAGAGTGTTCCAGAAAGAGTTCCACTTGTTCATGTGACTTTGTTCATGCGTTCCACTTGTTCAGAGAACAACATTACACACACAGATTCTAATTCTATCCACTCGTTCGTTCACTTGTTCACTTGTTCCACTTGTTCATGCGTTCCACTTGTTCATGTGTTCCACTTGTTCATGTGTTCCACTTGTTCATGTGTTCCACTTGTTCATGTGTTCCACTTGTTCATGTGTTCCACTTGTTCATGTGTTCCACTTGTTCATGTGTTCCACTTGTTCACTCGTTCCACTTGTTCATGTGTTCCACTTGTTCATGCGTTCCACTTGTTCATGTGTTCCACTTGTTCATGTGTTCCACTTGTTCATGTGTTCCACTTGTTCATGCGTTCCACTTGTTCATGTGTTCCACTTGTTCATGTGTTCCACTTGTTCATGTGTTCCACTTGTCCACTCGTTTCACTTGTTCACTAGTTCCACTTGTTCCACTTGTTCACTAGTTCCACTTGTTCCACTTGTTCACTTGTTCCACTCGCCCACTTGCAAGACATTGTGTGATGATTGCGTGCCCTTGCTTATCTATTTTATGCGGTTTGAGTGGAGTCTGGTATTTAATTGTGTAAGAATAGTGACTCTTCGAGTCAGTGGGCTAAAACCGCCATGTTGCAATATCAGATGGGAACACACCAGACACACCACAAACACACCACACCCACACATACGCAAACATACATTTATCACAGACATATGCACGCACACACACGGTCAAGCACACACATACACATTTTTTAATTAAAGACAGGAAGAAGATGTCGAGGCCGACCTCTACTACGTTATAAAGATGTGTGCAAGCGGGACATGAATGATACAGATATTGAGGCGGACTCATGTGATTAAAATGCCATGGACTGTGTTGTGTGGAAAGGGCATATCAGGAAGGGAATGAGACTGAAGGAAGAAATGATTGCAGAAAGGATGAGAGCTGAGCGTCTGAAAAGAAACGGATTAAACACAAATGTTGAAAAAAAAAATGGTCCTGAAATCCCATGCTATCATTGTGGAAGACTTTTCTTGACACGGGCGGGTCTTGCTAGTCACACTCGCCATCGCCATGGGCTGTGAGTCTCATGCCTCCTCATAGCGCAATATAAAACTATCGTCTGAAAAGACGGAAAGGTGCCAATAAATGCAAGCATACACACGGTCAAACACACACACACACACACACACACACACACACACACTCTCTCTCTCTCACACACACACACACACACAGAAGGGAAGCAAAGAAAGAATCACCAGTCGGGAATCTAAATTGGAAACACAATGAGAAGACGAGGACGTCTCGAAAAAAAAGCTAAAACAAACAATGATATAAGAGACTGCGAGCTCTGTCTGAAGTATAATCCCTGTACAAAGGGAAAGACTGCATCCCTACCACACACACTCAATGATATGAGAAAATACGAGCTCTGTACGAAGTATAATCCCTGTACAAAGGGGAAGACTGCATCCCTACTACACACACTCAATGATATGAGAAACTGCGAGCTCTGTACGAAGTATAATCCCTGTACAAAGGGAAAGACTGCATCCCTACCTCACACACTCAATGATATGAGAGACATGCGAGTTCTGTATGAAGTTTAATCCCTGTACAAAGGGAAAGACTACATCTCTACCACACACACTCAATGATATGAGACTCGGCGAGCTCTGTCTGAAGTATAATCCCTGTACAAAGGGAAAGACTGCATCCCTACCACACACACTCAATGATATAAGAAACTGCGAGCTCGCTCTGAAGTATAATCCCTGTACAAAGGGAAAGACTGCATCCCTACCACACACACTCAATGATATAAGAGACTGCGAGCTCTGTCTGAAGTATAATCCCTGTACAAAGAGAAAGACTGCATCCCTACCCACACACACACTCAATGATATGAGAAACGGCGATCTCTATATGAAATATAATCCCTGTACAAAGGGAAAGACTACATCCCTAACACACACACTCAATGATAATGAGAGGCTGCGAGCCCTGTACGAAGTATAATCTTTGTACAAAGGGAAAGACTGCATCCCTTCCGCACACACACTCAATGACGTGAGAGGCTGCGAGCTCTGTACGAAGTATAATCCCTGTACAAAGGAAAAGACTGCATCCCTACCACACACACACACTCAATGAACGTGAGAGGCTGCGAGCTCTGTACGAAGTATAATCCCCGTACAAAGGGAAAGACTACATCCCTACCTCAGACACTAGACTGACTTGTCTATAAGAATATTAGTTGTAAGAATTAGCACCATTGAGAAAACATTTAAGAGAAATCTGAAATGATTTTTTAAGTGGTTGATAGTTCACATAGATACTGCTGACTGCCAACTCGCGTTATTTATAATGCACCACCCTTCGCCATCAATATTTAATTGTTCTGACATTGATTTTTTTTTTTTCATACTGTGTAGTCTGTACTGTTTCAGAAAAGGAGAGATAAAGTGCTAGATAAAATCTGTGTTGTTATATGCATTCCAACAATAAGCAGACAGGCAAAAAAATTTTACTCGCAGCTGACATGTAGTTATTAGTTTTTTGGGGGGAGAAAAATGCATAGAATGGTTAATAACGAATCGATATCATAGCATTCTGGAAACTCCATATGCGCTCCGTTCCCATCTTCAGCAGCAAGTGAAGAGTTCCAATTCCGAAGTACCAGTACCTGTCTGATTGTACATCCGTCTCGTCTTTACCCTGAGTGTTGAGCGTCTGCCAGATCACCCAGTAACTCCTCGCAGCAACATTCTCCTCAGACCGTAATGATCTATCTGTGCCTCCGCAGTGTTCACTCGCTCCCAAAGGGTCCTCACGACATCCAGCTTGTCATTCATCAATTCGCCACCAAGTGGTGCAGAACCGGCTAGTCTATCTGCCTGCTCATTTCCTAAAACATCGGCATGACCTAGAGAAAATATGCAAAAGACGCTAACGACCTGGGACCTCTGAAGCGATGCTTGCCACTCTGCACGGAACCTACCTGTCTCCACATTTCTCAACATGCTCTTTGAGTCAGCTACAATTACAGCATGTGTGTTTAGCTGATTCTCAAGCCAGCGAAAGGCATATATATATATGTATATGTATATAAATATATATATAAAGTAAAAATTAAGTGCATCAGGAATATGGGAAGAGCACCCATATTATTACGGACCAATCGGCATTAGGTGGGTAATGTAGTCAGCATTACGCCGGCTGTCTTTCCCCAGAACATGTATTCTTTTATCCATGTTAGGCTGGGTCGACCTGCGACGCCCAATACCACTATAAAAATCAACGCAGCCAGCAGTGGGTTTCGATCGCGGTACCTTGGAATTACAAGTCGGACTCGCAACGCCTAAGCCACAGAGGTCGCTATATATATATATATATATATATGTGTGTGTGTGTGTGTGTGTGTGTGTGTGTTCTAATAGTTCGTTTCGAATGTAATGGTTAGCCCTTGCACCTGCAGGCACCATCAGCTTTTCATCAATTGCGCAACGAGGTGCATTTTAAAAATGGACACAAGCCTCCGGCATAGGAGAATCGAGTGTCTCTCCTATGTGCTCCGATGAGTGCGACGTGCTGCATAGCACCTGGTACATCATGATTACTATGATATGGCGAAGCGGGAATGTAACGGTTGTAATCAACACTTACACTTTGCATTCGAAAATTAAAAAGCATTATTTGACTATTCATTATTAGTATTAACTACATGCGATGCTTACGAAGAATACTTGGCATTAGGTGGCAAGATAGGATAACAAATACTGAGGTTTTGGAAAGAGCTTGTGTTCAAACATTTTTCTCCAATGATCAGTCTTCGTAGGCTTAGATGGTTTGGCCACATATGGAGGATGATAGAATTCCAAAGGACATCCTCTATTGCGATTTACAGACAGGCAGAAGATCTCTTGGTCGACCGCTGCTTCGTTACAAAGACGTATGCAAGCGGGACATGAATGAAACAGGTACTGAGATAAAATCGTGGGAACTGGATTCCACAGATGTCATTGCATGGAGAAGAAATATCAGGAGGGGATTAGAGGTACAAGAGGAGGTGAAGACAGATAGCTGAGAGCTTTTGAGAAGAAACACAACGTGCAATGACAAAAATGGTCCCGAATTCCCATGCAGCCACTGTGGAAAACTGTCCTTGCCACGTGCTTTCCTTGAGAGCCACAATCACCACCGCTATAGGTTGTATGTAGTTTCTACACCTCCTCATAGCACAATACTATCATCTGGAAAAGATATAAAACATAACAAAAAGTATATTAGCAAGCTTCACAATATAACAAATACAAACAAAACTTGAATGTTGCGGCCATGAAGCCTTCATCAGCACATACAAATCAAACAATACCACACAAATACACGAAAATCATTTAGCTTGTATCTCGAAGCAGCAGGGTCGGTGATTTCTCAGCAGACTGCCGAAAATCCTGGTTTGGGGTAATAAATGCCTCCTGTGGAGTACCAGGGGCCATAACTAGGGGGTTTGAGATAAAGCTGTGAGGGCAGATCAATCCCCTAGGAGTTTAAATAAACTGTGTTGGCAATTCAGTCCGGAGGGTGTTAAAGTACCCAAAGTGTAAATAAAGCGATTCTCAACTGGAAAGACGGAATGGTGCATACACATTAGTATTTACTTTTGATTACAAATACGCTACTCTGTTAACATTTCAAATATTGCGAAAACAGGACACTCGCTGCATCTTACACCACTTGTGCAGAAAATGTAATTTGTGAAAGCTACCAGTTACGAGTATTACAATGCTAGCGGCGCATGTATATTCTCAAAAGCGAAGCAACTACGAGGAAAAAATCATGTTATACCCTCTCCAGTGCAATCGTTACCTGCTAACACTTACACGCGCCAACTAATCAACCCTCGCCCCTGCTGATATGTGTTGTAAATTTATCGCATGCTGTTTTTACAACTCCAAAACACTTATGAATGGGCCAAATCTCTTTAAAGTTGTTGCTTGTTTTTTTTTCTCTATGTGATTTTATATTAGGTTAAATTCTTCCATTTCTTATTTCTTCTGTTATCCATCAACTGCACAATACAATTCATCACACATTTCTTATTTGCTATTCACTACATGGGAGACATGATTTCTTTTGAAGTCTGTTTGATTGATTCATAAAACATGGCCATTGTATGTCCTGCAGGTCCGTATGCGTGTCTCCAATGTTGGAATCTTCCTTCGTATTTTTGTTGTTCCACCCCCCTCCCCTCCTTTTTTTACCACCAATTCTTTCTTTCTCTCACCTCTGTCTCTCTCTCTCTCTCTCTCTCTCTCTCTTCTCCTGCTTTTGGGGATCTCTGTGGTGAAGTGGTCAAGCCGTTTGCCTCGCGCTCTGAAAGTCGTGGGTTCGTTTCACGACTGCGTCGTTCAGTTCACGATTGCACTTTTTTATGGACATCTCTGTGGATCGTCGTCAGAGCTACGGAGTTCATGCTTTGTGCGATGCTCTCGGAAGGCGGCTAACCGTTCTTCAGAGAGAGAGAGACTGAGCCATATGGGATACAACCCGGTGCAGTGAAGACGATCCTCTCGACTTCAACCTTTCTCCTCCTTGTGTGTCCACGTAGCTCTCTCACATCTCCGCGTGGGTTCCGGGGCCCCATTGTGGGGGAAACAAAAATAGACCAACTGTCTGCCCAAAAGCATGTCGTGAGAGTGGACAAATTGGGAGCTTCATTCGAAGTGGTAATGCATTTGCCTGAAAGGCAAGGAACTAACAGTCTGCATGCAGATGAGTCAGACCTGTAAAACGGATGTGCACGCATCGATCAGTTTCTGTAACAGGGCTAGAGTCAAGAAGTGGACGAACAACCAGAACTTTCCACAGGAGTTTACAGCCAGTGAACGCGAAGAAGAAGAAGACTACTCTCCTCATCCTCTCTCTCTCTCTCTCTCTCTCTCTCTGTGCTCTCGTACTAGAATCTCCCTCCACCCTTTTTGTCGTTGCCCCCCCCCCCACCCACCATGCTCTTTCTTTCTCTCACCTCTGATTCTCGCTTATCTTTTTGTGTGCATCCAGGTAATTCTCAGCCCCTCTTTCCTTCTCTGGTCTCTCTCACTCCTCTCGTCTCTCTCTCTCTCTCTCTCTCTCCTCTCTCTCTCTCTCTCTCTCTCTCGTCTCTCTCTCTCTCTCAGTGTTTTCCGTATATCTCTTCCTCTTTCTCGACTCCTCTCGTCTCTCTCCTCTTCTCTTCTTCCCTCACAGTATTTGCCTATATAAACGATCCTAGTTGCCCCTCCACCCCTTCCCCAAACCACCTTTCCACCTGTCTGTTTATCTCCTTTCGTGTCTGTCTGTCTATCATAGAATCACAAGAGAACTCACCAGGCAGGCTGTTACAAAAACTTAGAGCTAACAAGATCACGAAAACGGAAACATTCAAAGTCAAATCTCATCCCAACAAGCCATAGATACATGACACTTTATTTCAATTTACGGCTATTTGTACCGCCATTTTGTCGCTATCTGCTGCCTCCCCGACCCCTTGCTTTCTCTTTTAGGGCTCTTCGTGCCGCCATTTTGTGCTCCGTCCTGTAAGTTTATTAAGACCTTTATTCTCTGGATTACGTGAAGACAGGGAAAGCAGGGCTGCCGAATTTGGGGGGAATTAGTTAGTTAGTTAGTTAGTTAGTCTTTCCTCTTGTGTCGAGTGCGGCACATAGGGCAGAGGTCGTGACTCTCCATGCACGGCGGTCTGTTGCAATCCGTTGTAGGTCTTGATGTTTTTGAGTGGCCCATGAGCGAGCCTTCCCTGCTTTCTACGTAGGGTTTCCCTTGGTCTTCCACGAGATCTTTTCCCCTGTGGTTGTCCAAATGAGGGCTTGGTAAGGAAGTCTTGATTTATCCATTCTAAGGACGTGGCCGACATAGTTCCAGCGGCGTTTTTCGTATAAAATTAGACACATACTCTTGCCTGGATTCTTGCCTTATTTGTGTATTGGTTCGGAAATCTGACCATTTGAAATTTAGTATTCTTCTAAGGCATTTATTTTCAAAACTGTCTAATTTTGTGTCTAGAGTTTTCGTTGATTTCCAACTCTCGCATCCATAGGTTAGTACTGGAATCACACAAGAATTGAAGATCTTGAGTTTTGTGTGTTTGCTAAGTGTCTTTGATTTCCAGATGTTAGACAGTTTATTGAAGGCACTAGATGCCAGTGCTATTCTAAATGATATTTAGAATAGTACCAAACATTTTTTGAAAAAGTACCAAAACAAACCAGGATGTATCATCACCAGGTGCCTTGCTGACTAGCATAGGCGATTATGCCTCTCACAATCTGCGATCTCCTGCAGCATGTATCAGTTCGTGTGCTGACACATCACTATGCCACGCAACAAGACTGTCAAGAATCTTCTCTAGTTGTCTTCCTCTATCCTCAATCCCTCCTTCCATTGATCTTTCCAGTCGTCACAGCAGAGTGTATAAAACTATCAATTCCTAATTCATCATCATCATCATCGATTTCCACTTCTACCCTTTTCATGTGCAGCGCCTGTCTTGGTAGTTTCTCTGGCTGCATTTTTACTAGATGATCAAACCATTAAATCTTCTGTTTCTCAATGAATTTGCTGCATGGTTTTGTTCATTCAGTCTGTGTGATAATATTATTTCTAACTTTGGCGGCTTTTTTTCAGAAATATCATTCAAGAGATGTAATTTTACGTAGGTTAGCCTTTGAAAATATCAAAGACTGGCACTGGTAGTACACTGTTGGTATGAATATTCTATTGATAATCTGTTTCTTGGCACTCATACTTATGTTTGGATATCTTAATAATGGTGCCAGTTGGTATACAAGTGCACTGGCTCGTTTGCATCTTATTTCTACTTTCCAAACCATTTTCCCGTCCTCTGATAATATATTTACTAGATGTTTAAATTCGTTACATTGCTTTGGGCAAGTACCATCCAACCCAATGTGTAGCGGACTAGTAAGTCTTACTGATCTGCTGACTTCTGAAATAAAAGCTGTTAAAACTGTTTAAACAACACACACACACACACACACACACACACACACACACACACACACACAAACACGAAATTAAGACTTAATCCAAAATTAAGCCCCAGCTTAGTTTGTCAGGATGCTAATATAAACCCTAACCTAAATATAAACCCTAACCTAAATATAAACCCTAACCTAAATATAAACCCTAACCTAAATATAAACCCTAACCTAAATATAAACCCTAACCTAACTATATTAAACCCACTAACTACTAATACTAAACCCCTAACTATACTATACTATACTACTAACCTAACCTATACTACTATAAACTACTAACTACTACTACTACTAACCTAAACTATATTACTAACTACTATTACTAACTATACTAACTAAATACTACTACTAAATATAAACCCTAACTAACTACTATTACTAAACCCTATTACTAACTATACTACCCTAACTAATTACTACTACTAACTACTAACTACTACTACTAACTAACTACTAAATATTACTACCCTATACTAACTACTACTACTAACTACTACTACTAACTAGATACTACCTATTACTAACTACTACTAACTATTACTAAATATACTACTAACTAACTACTACTAACTAATACTACTACTAACTACTACTAAACTACTATATAACCCTAATACTACTAACTAAATTACTAACTAACTAGATTACTAACTATATTACTAACTAGATTACCCTAACCTAAATATAAACTAACTACTAAAATACTACTAACTATATTACTAACTATTACTAACTATATTACTAACTAGATTACTAACTATATTACTAACTATATTACTAACTATATTACTAACTAGATTACTAACTAGATTACTAACTAGATTACTAACTATATTACTAACTATATTACTAACTATATTACTACTATTAAAACTAACCTAACTATAAACCCTAACCTAAATATAAACCCTAACCTAAATATAAACCCTAACCTAACTATAAACCCTAACCTAAATATAAACCCTAACCTAACTATAAACCCTAACCTAAATATAAACCCTTACCTAAATATAAGCCCTTACCCAAATATAAGCCAAAAAGCTAAACAAAAGTCCGAAGTCATGTAAACCCTAACCTGAATATAAATCTTAATCTAAATATAAACCCTGATTATGCCCTAACCTAATATTAATAAAAACCCAAATAATGCCCTAACATAAATATAGGCCGTAACCTAGATATAAGACCAAAATGAAATATAAATCCCAACCTAAATACGAGCCCGAACCCGAATATAAGCTATAACCTAAATATAAGCTATAACCTAAATATAAGCTATAACCTAAATATAAGCTATAACCTAAATATAAGCTTTAACCTAAATATAAGTTATAACCTAAATATAAGTTATAACCTAAATATAAGTTATAACCTAAATATAGGCTATAACCTAAATATAAGCTTTAACCGAAATTTAAGCTATAACCTAAATATAAACTGTAACCTAAATATAAACCCTAATTAAGCTCTAACCTAAATATAAACCCTAGTTAAGTCCTAACCTAATATAAATATAAACCGTAATTAGGCTCCAACCTAAATATACGCCCTAACCCAAATTTGGGCCATAACTTGAATATAAGCTCTAACCTAAATTTAAGCCCAACCTAAATATAAGCCATAACCTAAATATAAGCCCTATTGTATATATAAACCATAGTTGAGCCCTAACCTAAATGCAAGACATCTTCTTCTTCTTTTGTCAAAATCTGCTTGTGCCGCTAGGCGTCGCAGTCTATCAGATGATCGGCAACCGAGGCAGGGCGCGCTCAGTCGCTTCATATGCCGTGATGTTATGAAGTCTCAAGTTGTCCGTGACTCCTTCAATCCATCTTCTTCTTGGTCTTCCCCTGCCTCTTGGTGTTTCGATTTTCATGTTGTATGCTCTTGATGCTGGCATCGTTGGTTCCATTCTCATTAGGTGACCAAACCATTTCATTCTTTGCTTCTCAATAAATTTTACGATGGGTATGGTTCCAATAGTTCTTGTAATCACATCGTTTCTCACTCGATCTCTTCTGGTTTTATTCGCAGCCATTCTCAAACATCTCATTTCACAGGTGGTTAGTCTTCTCTCGTGTTCTTTTGTTAATGTCCAAGTCTGACATTGATAACCTATTGATAATCGGCAGTGGATTTAAGAGTTCACAAAAATCTGCTCTAGAAACAATGCAAGACATAACATAAATATAAACCCTAATTAAGATCATCAGCCAGAATGACGGAATATGTTCGTTCGTTGAAACACACGAGGGACGTATCGAATTACAAAGTAATGAATGAATGTATAAATAATTATCAATATGTAATACTTCTGACAATATTGCTTTAAGTTAATGATAATATAAATATAGATTATTGTACGTTTAAAAAATAGATACCCTGCAATGAAGCCCTAAGTCCTCTTCTGGAACAAAAATAAAATAAGACCCGGACATTTTTTTTCAGAGGAAACACGATAACATACGCTCTGAATAGGTAGAAAGCTTTCGAAAATTGCACTTAACCTCCCTCACCTGGATCTACACACCTGGTCATTCTGACGTAAAGGATAAGCAATGCTTAAACGGACGTGGGAAAGAAGCATGGATATCATTAATGTAGTAGGGACTAGATTAGTGGATAATGACGACTCAATAAAGCTAACCAGATTGCATGCCATCGGAGTAATGAGTGGTGAAGCACGTCTACGCCACCGCCGGGGCCTAAATACGTGACATTATAACCAGCTCCTCGTGGGAACAATTAGTAGATGTACCTTAGAGTGGTAGAAACATCGCAGCACTGGGCATGAACGGGAATATCCAATGCGCAGTAACGTTGAGTATGATAACATCCTATAACACAACATAATATGATAACATAACATAACACAACATAACAATACAGTTAATATTCTTCGCCTTGTCTACTGCGTACCGTCGCACGCTCTTGTTTATGGCAGGCCGTCTTAGAAATACGCTAGATCCTGGAAATAAGACACGGAGACACAAAGTAATAATCACACGGCTGTGCCAGTCACGCACACGGAGCCACACATTTCAGTTGTTCAGCGTCTACTTCGAGGAGCGGCTGGCCGAACGGTTAGAACACTGGGCTTTCAAGCGGGAAATCAGGGTTCGAATCCTCGGTAAGGCTGGTGATTTTGTGTGTGTCGGGGGCAATATAAAACCCTCACTTGCACATTCGTGGCGACAGCACTAGCCATGCGGCCGTTAATCCTCAGTCTCAAAGACGCCCCCCCCCCCCCCACCTCCTGCCTACACCGATATTTAATAGGTTAGTTGCGTATCTTTTACATGATGTAGCAGAACCAACCCAGCAGCCGTTGACAGTTGTGTGGTTTCTCTAGGTAAATGTACGTCAGTAGTTTGCCATTGCCTACTGGACGGTAGGCCCCCTGATACCACTGGCGAAACCAAGGCAAGGCGCATGGCCCGCAGCTGGGATCGAACCCGGTACCCCGGCAGAGCCGACACACCGATCAGAGCCGAAACATCAGCAGTTTTCTTAGCCACAGAGCCGACACAGTTTCGAATACGGAAAGCGCCGTGTATGGCGCCGAGACGCTCACCTGCGGAAAGGTCGTGGTCAGGTACGGAAAGCGCCGTGTTGTGGCGCCGAGACGCTCACCTGCGGATGTGAAGGTCGTGGTTTCAGGTCCCGACGGAAAGAGCCTTGTTGTGGCGCCGAGACGCTCACCTGCGGATGTGAAGGTCGTGGTTTCAGGTCCCGACGGAAAGAGCCGTGTTGTGGCGCCGAGACGCTCACCTGCGGATGTGAAGGTTGTGGTTTCAGGTCCCGACGGAAAGCGCCGTGTTGTGGCGCCGAGAAGCTCACCTGCGGATGTGAAGGTCGTGGTTTCAGGTCCCGGAAAGCGGCCGAGAGCGCCGATGTGAAGGTCGTGGTTTCGTCCGACCGAGACGCTCACCTGCGGATGTGAAGGTTGTGGTTTCAGGTCCCGACGGAAAGCGCCGTGTTGTGGCGCCGAGAAGCTCACCTGCGGATGTGAAGGTCGTGGTTTCAGGTCCCGACGGAAAGCGCCGTGTAGTGGCGCCGAGACGCTCACCTGCGGATGTGAAGGTCGTGGTTTCAGGTCCGACGGAAAGCGCCGTGTTGTGGCGCCGAGACGCTCACCTGCGGATGTGAAGGTCGTGGTTTCAGGTCCCGACGGAAAGCGCCGTGTTGTGGCCGAGACGTCTCACCTGCCGATGTTGAGGTCGTGGCTCCGACGGAAAGCGCCGTGTTGTGAACGCTCACCTGCGGATGTGAAGGTCGTGGTTTCAGGTCCCGACGGAAAGCGCCGTGTTGTGGCGCCGAGACGCTCACCTGCGGATGTGAAGGTCGTGTTTTTCAGGTCCCGACGGAAAGCGCCGTGTTGTGGCGCCGAGACGCTCACCTGCGGATGTGAAGGGTCGTGGTTTCAGGTCCCGACGGAAAGCGCCGTGTTGTGGCGCCGAGACGCTCACCTGCGGATGTGAAGGTCGTGGTTTCAGGTCCCGACGGAAAGCGCCGTGTTGTGGCGCCGAGACGCTCACCTGCGGATGTGAAGGTCGTGGTTTCAGGTCCCGACGGAAAGCGCCGTGTTGTGGCGCCGAGACGCTCACCTGCGGATGTGAAGGTCGTGGTTTCAGGTCCCGACGGAAAGCGCCGTGTTGTGGCGCCGAGACGCTCACCTGCGGATGTGAAGGTCGTGGTTTCAGGTCCCGACGGAAAGCGCCGTGTTGTGGGCGCCGAGACGCTCACCTGCGGATGTGAAGGTCGTGGTTTCAGGTCCCGACGGAAAGCGCCGTGTTGTGGCGCCGAGACGCTCACCTGCGGATGTGAAGGTCGTGGTTTCAGGTCCCGACGGAAAGCGCCGTGTTGTGGCGCCGAGACGCTCACCTGCGGATGTGAAGGTCGTGGTTTCAGGTCCGACGGAAAGCGCCGTGTTGTGGCGCCGAGACGCTCACCTGCGGATGTGAAGGTCGTGGTTTCAGGTCCCGACGGAAAGCGCCGTGTTGTGGCGCCGAGACGCTCACCTGCGGATGTGAAGGTCGTGGTTTCAGGTCCCGACGGAAAGCGCCGTGTTGTGGCGCCGAGACGCTCACCTGCGGATGTGAAGGGTCGTGGTTTCAGGTCCCGACGGAAAGCGCCGTGTTGTGGCGCCGAGACGCTCACCTGCGGATGTGAAGGTCGTGGTTTCAGGTCCCGACGGAAAGCGCCGTGTTGTGGCGCCGAGACGCTCACCTGCGGATGTGAAGTCGTGGTTTCAGGTCCCGACGGAAAGCGCCGTGTTGTGGCGCCGAGACGCTCACCTGCCGGATGTGAAGGTCCGTGGTTTCAGGTCCCGACGGAAAGCGCCGTGTTGTGGCGCCGAGACGCTCACCTGCGGATTGTGAAGGTCGTGGTTTCAGGTCCCGACGGAAAGCGCCGTGTTGTGGCGCCGAGACGCTCACCTGCGGATGTGAAGGTCGTGGTTTCAGGTCCCGACGGAAAGCGCCGTGTTTGTGGCGCCGAGACGCTCACCTGCGGATGTGAAGGTCGTGGTTTCAGGTCCCGACGGAAAGCGCCGTGTTGTGGCGCCGAGACGCCTCACCTGCGGATGTGAAGGTCGTGGTTTCAGGTCCCGACGGAAAGCGCCGTGTTGTGGCGCCGAGACGCTCACCTGCGGATGTGAAGGTCGTGGTTTCAGGTCCCGACGGAAAGCGCCGTGTTGTGGCCCCGAGACGCTCACCTGCGGATGTGAAGGTCGTGGTTTCAGGTCCCGACGGAAAGCGCCGTGTTGTGGCGCCGAGACGCTCACCTGCGGATGTGAAGGTCGTGGTTTCAGGTCCGACGGAAAGCGCCGTGTTGTGGCGCCGAGACGCTCACCTGCGGATGTGAAGGTCGTGGTTTCAGGTCCCGACGGAAAGCGCCGTGTTGTGGCGCCGAGACGCTCACCTGCGGATGTGAAGGTCGTGGTTTCAGGTCCCGACGGAAAGCGCCGTGTTGTGGCGCCGAGACGCTCACCTGCGGATGTGAAGGTCGTGGTTTCAGGTCCCGACGGAAAGCGCCGTGTTGTGGCGCCGAGACGCTCACCTGCGGATGTGAAGGTCGTGGTTTCAGGGTCCCGACGGAAAGCCCGTGTTGTGGCGCCAGACGCTCACCTGCGGATGTGAAGGTCGTGTTTTCAGGTCCCGACGGAAAGCGCCGTGTTGTGGCGCCGAGACGCTCACCTGCGGATGTGAAGGTCGTGGTTTCAGGTCCCGACGGAAAGCGCCGTGTTGTGGCGCCGAGACGCTCACCTGCGGATGTGAAGGTCGTGGTTTCAGGTCCCGACGGAAAGCGCCGTGTTGTGGCGCCCGAGACGCTCACCTGCGGATGTGAAGGTCGTGGTTTCAGGTCCCGACGGAAAGCGCCGTGTTGTTGTGGCGCCGAGAAACGCCGTGTTGTGGCGCCGAGACGCTCACCTGCGGATGTGAAGGTCGTGGTTTCAGGTCCCGACGGAAAGCGCCGTGTTGTGGCGCCGAGAGACGCTCACCTGCGGATGTGAAGGTCGTGGTTTTCAGGTCCCGACGGAAAGCGCCGTGTTGTGGCGCCGAGACGCTCACCTGCGGATGTGAAGGTCGTGGTTTCAGGTCCCGACGGAAAGCGCCGTGTTGTGGCGCCGAGACGCTCACCTGCGGATGTGAAGGTCGTGGTTTCAGGTCCCGACGGAAAGCGCCGTGTTGTGGCGCCGAGACGCTCACCTGCGGATGTGAAGGTCGTGGTTTCAGGTCCCGACGGAAAGCGCCGTGTTGTGGCGCCGAGACGCTCACCTGCGGATGTGAAGGTCGTGGTTTCAGGTCCCGACGGAAAGCGCCGTGTTGTGGCGCCCGAGACGCTCACCTGCGGATGTGAAGGTCGTGGTTTCAGGTCCCGACGGAAAGCGCCGTGTTGTGGCGCCGAGACGCTCACCTGCGGATGTGAAGGTCGTGGTTTCAGGTCCCGACGGAAAGCGCCGTGTTGTGGCGCCGAGACGCTCACCTGCGGATGTGAAGGTCGTGGTTTCAGGTCCCGACGGAAAGCGCCGTGTTGTGGCGCCGAGACGCTCACCTGCGGATGTGAAGGTCGTGGTTTCAGGTCCCGACGGAAAGCGCCGTGTTTGTGGCGCCGAGACGCTCACCTGCGGATGTGAAGGTCGTGGTTTCAGGTCCCGACGGAAAGCGCCGTGTTGTGGCGCCGAGACGCTCACCTGCGGATGTGAAGGTCGTGGTTTCAGGTCCCGACGGAAAGCGCCGTGTTGTGGCGCCGAGACGCTCACCTGCGGATGTGAAGGTCGTGGTTTCAGGTCCCGACGGAAAGCGCCGTGTTGTGGCGCCGAGACGCTCACCTGCGGATGTGAAGGTCGTGGTTTTCAGGTCCCGACGACGCGAAAAGCGCCGTGTTGTGGCGCCGAGACGCTCACCTGCGGATGTGAAGGTCGTGGTTTCAGGTCCCGACGGAAAGCGCCGTGTTGTGGCGCCCGAGACGCTCACCTGCGGATGTGAAGGTCGTGGTTTCAGGTCCCGACGGAAAGCGCCGTGTTGTGGCGCCGAGACGCTCACCTGCGGATGTGAAGGTCGTGGTTTCAGGTCCCGACGGAAAGCGCCGTGTTGTGGCGCCGAGACGCTCACCTGCGGATGTGAAGGTCGTGGTTTCAGGTCCCGACGGAAAGCGCCGTGTTGTGGCGCCGAGACGCTCACCTGCGGATGTGAAGGTCGTGGTTTCAGGTCCCGACGGAAAGCGCCGTGTTGTGGCGCCGAGACGCTCACCTGCGGATGTGAAGGTCGTGGTTTCAGGTCCCGACGGAAAGCGCCGTGTTGTGGCGCCGAGACGCTCTCACCTGCGGATGTGAAGGTCGTGGTTTCAGGTCCCGACGGAAAGCGCCGTGTTGTGGCGCCGAGACGCTCACCTGCGGATGTGAAGGTCGTGGTTTCAGGTCCCGACGGAAAGCGCCGTGTTGTGGCGCCGAGACGCTCACCTGCGGATGTGAAGGTCGTGGTTTCAGGTCCCGACGGAAAGCGCCGTGTTGTGGCGCCGAGACGCTCACCTGCGGATGTGAAGGTCGTGGTTTCAGGTCCCGACGGAAAGCGCCGTGTGTGGCGCCGAGACGCTCACCTGCGGATGTGAAGGTCGTGGTTTCAGGTCCCGACGGAAAAGCGCCGTGTTGTGGCGCCGAGACGCTCACCTGCGGATGTGAAGGTCGTGGTTTCAGGTCCCGACGGAAAGCGCCGTGTTGTGGCGCCGAGACGCTCACCTGCGGATGTGAAGGTCGTGGTTTCAGGTCCCGACGGAAAGCGCCGTGTTGTGGCGCCGAGACGCTCACCTGCGGATGTGAAGGTCGTGGTTTCAGGTCCCGACGGAAAGCGCCGTGTTGTGGCGCCGAGACGCTCACCTGCGGATGTGAAGGTCGTGGTTTCAGGTCCCGACGGAAAGCGCCGTGTTGTGGCGCCGAGACGCTCACCTGCGGATGTGAAGGTCGTGGTTTCAGGTCGACGGAAAGCGCCGTGTTGTGGCGCCGAGACGCTCACCTGCGGATGTGAAGGTCGTGGTTTCAGGGTCCCGACGGAAAGCGCCGTGTTGTGGCGCCGAGACGCTCACCTGCGGATGTGAAGGTCGTGGTTTCAGGTCCCGACGGAAAGCGCCGTGTTGTGGCGCCGAGACGCTCACCTGCGGATGTGAAGGTCGTGGTTTCAGGTCCCGACGGGAAAGCGCCGTGTTGTGGCGCCGAGACGCTCACCTGCGGATGTGAAGGTCGTGGTTTCAGGTCCCGACGGAAAGCGCCGTGTTGTGGCGCCGAGACGCTCACCTGCGGATGTGAAGGTCGTGGTTTCAGGTCCCGACGGAAAGCGCCGTGTTGTGGCGCCGAGACGCTCACCTGCGGATGTGAAGGTCGTGGTTTCAGGTCCCGACGGAAAAGCGCCGTGTTGTGGCGCCGAGACGCTCACCTGCGGATGTGAAGGTCGTGGTTTCAGGTCCCGACGGAAAGCGCCGTGTTGTGGCGCCGAGACGCTCACCTGCGGATGTGAAGGTCGTGGTTTCAGGTCCCGACGGAAAGCGCCGTGTTGTGGCGCCGAGACGCTCACCTGCGGATGTGAAGGTCGTGGTTTCAGGTCCCGACGGAAAGCGCCGTGTTGTGGCGCCGAGACGCTCACCTGCGGATGTGAAGGTCGTGGTTTCAGGTCCCGACGGAAAGCGCCGTGTTGTGGCGCCGAGACGCTCACCTGCGGATGTGAAGGTCGTGGTTTCAGGTCCCGACGGGAAAGCGCCGTGTTGTGGCGCCGAGACGCTCACCTGCGGATGTGAAGGTCGTGGTTTAGGTCCCGACGAAGGGGGGGGGGAAAGCGCCGTGTTGGTGGCGCCGAGAACGCTCACCTGCGGATGTGAAGGTCGTGGTTTCAGG
>CAJHNH020005549.1:0-20120 GCA_905116865.2 Candidula unifasciata
CTGCTGCTGGTACAACGCCTACTACTGAGTTCCTGTCACTGTTTTGAAGCTATACTATACACCTTTTCTTCTGCTGGGTACAACGCCTACTACTGAGTCCTGTCACTTGTTGCTGCTTACTATTACCTTTGTCTTTCTGCTGCTGGTACAACGACTACTACTGAGGTCTCCTGTCACTGTTGACTGCTACATTTACTTTCTTCGCTGCGGTTACAACGCCTACTACTGAGTCTCCTGTCACTTATGCTGCTACTATTTCCTTTTCTTCTGCTGCTGGTATGCAACGCACTACTCGCACGCTTCCTGTCACTTGTCTGTCTGCTACTACTACCATTTTGCTGCTACCGATGCTGCTGCTGCAGGTACAATACTGAATCACCTATTTACTGTTGTTGGTTTGCTGCAAACGAGCTGATGTACTAAACACTGCCACTGTTGCTGGTACAATATTACTACTGGACTCTCCCCTCACTGTCTGACTAGATTAATACTAGTACTGGTACTACTGCTATCACTACTTCTTGTGTTGGTCGACACCTCCTGCTACTACTAGTACTGGTACTACTGTTATCACTACTTCTTAGTGTTGGGGCACACTGGCGGGTAGAAATACCTGCTGCTACTACTAGTACTGCGTACTCTGACTGCTATCACTACTTCTTGTGTTGGTGACACTCCTGCTGCTACTACTAGTACTGTACTACTGCTATCAACTACTTCTTGTGTTGGTGACACTCCTGCTGCTACTACTAGTACTAGTACTACCTGACTATCACTACTTCTTGTGTTGCGTGGTGCTCAACTACAGTACTAGTACTAACTGTTTTATCACTGCTTCGTGTTGGTGACACTCCTGCTGCTACTACTAGTACTGGTACTACTGCTATCACTACATTCTTGTGTTGGTGACACTCCTGCTACTACTAGTACTGGTACTACTGCTATCACTACTTCTTGTGTTAGTGACACTTTTGCTGCTACTACTAGTACTGGTACTACTGCTATCACTACTTCTTGTGTTGGTGACACTCCTGCTGCTACTACTAGTACTGGTACTACTGCTATCACTACTTCTTGTGTTGATGACACTCCTGCTACTACTACTAGTACCGGTACTACTGCTATTACTACTTCTTGTGTTGGTCTTCTTCTTTTTCTTCTTGTTCACCGGCTGTGAATTCCGGCGGTAAATCGCGGTTGTTCGTCCAAAATGGAATTTTGGCTTTTACCTTGACCTGAGTTTTGCGTGTACATCCGTTTTACTGGCTTATTTGTTCGCAGTTCTCGTTCTCCGCCTCTCCGGCAGATGTACTCCGACTTCGGAGGAAACACTTGTGTTGGTGATACTAAGGTTACTTACACCACAGAAATCTCACCAATATTGCACTAAGGTTACTTCGAAAACTTCTTGTGGTGTCCCAATATATCTGTGCTAGATAAATACGTGGTTGAGCGGGGTTTCCTGAATGTGTGGTTTTAATCCTTGGGGGAATCAGAGGAGCCGGCAATCAACAGTTCAACAAACCTGGGCAACTAGCATCACAGTAGTCCACAAAGGGCGGTAACTTTATTGTCAAGGGCGGTAACTTCACAGTCTCCAGGGATTCTGCAACAACAACAGTTGAATATATTTCAAGATGACATGGGTTGTCTGCTCCGTGGGAGACATTATTGTGGGTACTGAACGTGGATATTGTGGGTACTGAATGTGGATATTGTAGGTACTGAATGTGGATATTGTGGGTACTGAATGTGGATATTGTGTGTACTGAATGTGGATATTTTGGTTACTGAACGTGGATATTGTGGGTACTGAACGTGGATATCGTGGCTACTGAATGTGGATATTGTGGCTACTGAATGTGGATATTGTGGGTACTGAATGTGGATATTGTGGGTACTGAACGTGGATATTGTGGCTATTGAACGTGGATATTGTGGCTACTGAACGTGGATATTGTGGCTACTGAACGTGGATATCGTGGCTACTGAACGTGGATATTGTGGGTACTTAACGTGGATATTGTGGGTACTAAACGTGCATATTGTGGGTACTGAACGTGGATATTGAGGGTACTAAACGTGAATATTGTGGGTACTAAATGTGGATACTGGGGGTACTGAACGTGGATATTGTGGGTACTGAACTTGGATATTGTGGGTACTGAATGTGGATATTGTGGGCACTGAACGTGGATATTGTGGGTACTGAACGTGGATATTGTGGGTACTGAATGTGGATATTGTGGGTACTGAATGTGGATATTGTGGGTACTGAACGTGGATATTGTGGGTACTGAATGTGGATATTGTGGGTACTAAATGTGGATATTGTGGGCACTGAACGTGGATATTGTGGGTACTGAATGTGGATATTGTTTGTTCTGAATGTGGATATTGTGGGTACTGAATGTGGATATTGTGGGTACTGAAGGTGGATATTGTGGGTACTGAATGTGGATACTGTGGGTACTAAATGTGGATATTGTGGGTACTGAACGTGGATATTGTGGGTACTGAATGTGGATATTGTTTGTTCTGAATGTGGATATTGTGGGTACTGAATGTGGATATTGTGGGTACTGAAGGTGGATATTGTGGGTACTTAATATGGATTTTGTGGGTACTGAATATAGATATTGTGGGTACTGAATGTGGATATTGTGGGTACTGAATGTGGATATTGTGGGTACTGAATGTGGATATTGTTGGTACTGAATGTGGATATTGTGGGTACTGAATGTTGATATTGTGGGTACTGAATGTGGATATTGTGTGTACTGAATGTGGACATTGTGGGCACTGAATGTGGATATTGTGGGTACTGAATGTGGATATTGTTGGTACTGAATGTGGATATTGTGGGTACTGAATGTTGATATTTTGGGACTGAATGTGGATATTGTGGGTACTGAATGTGGATATTGTTGGTACTGAATGTGGATATTGTGTGTACTAATTGTTGATATTGTGGGTACTGAATGTGGATATTGTGGGTACTGAATGTGGATATTGTGTGTACTGAATATGGATATTGTGGATATTGCGTTAACAGTTTACTGGACATATTACGACCGTGTACACACACGTTAGGATATATTAACTCGCACTATTGGAAACTAAAGGAGTTAGTTTTGTTTGAGCTGTTAATGTCTGCAAAGTTAATTAGTCCAGTCACTAGCCTGGTCCGCCTCTGACTCAGAAAGAGATTATTTCGCGTTTGAGACAACATTCCTATGGCTATAGAAATCGTTTTCAGATTCACTCCTTTCAACGGATATCTGGTACTTGTCTGTGTTAAGGCTTTCTCATATTCCAGAGACATGGCCGGATTTAATTTTGCTTTTGGAACCATCGTGGCAGAGTGCATCATAACGGATTTGTAACCACATCCGGCATCGTGAGCTATAAGATTGACGACGTCTTTAAAAGGTGTAGTTTAATCTTCACATCTACACTGTTTAATGGGCAGCGGTCAGGGCTAAAAATATCAGCGTGTAAGTGTCCCATTATATCAATTTCTTGATTGACGCTGGCTAACTTTTGACGTTTGTTGAGTCCTTTATTACCAGTGTCTTGAGTGTCATCTATAAAACTTGGCATGATGCTGAGATACATGGCGCATGAAAGAGGTTTCTTTTTTGGCCTCTTCACTTTAATTTAGCATGGCTTCTGAGTACGCTATATACTGATAAGTGTTTTCGCAAGATGTAATCAAAGGGTCGTTAAGGGAAACGTGAGTTTGAGACAATAAACTGTGCATGTAATAGTTGACTCGTGCCACTTGGACATCGGGGGGTATGCTATGCTATCACCGTCGTTCAAAGTGACTTTTGGATCAGACGTGTAAAATTAGGTATTCTTCACTGTTTCCAGAGATCGCAAACTTTATAGGGGCTCCAGGGGCTAGCGAAGCCAGCTGACGTATTTCCCCAGACTGACCCTCCTCAACTGCTGTTTGTGTCGGTGGTACGCTATGTGAATCCGAAGACATTCACGCAAACTAGGATGAATCAGTGACATTATCAAAGATATCCAAGTACTTCTTCTTCTGGGAAGGCTGGCATTGTTCTTGAAAACGACGAAGTCGGAGTGAGACTTCAAATCTTTTTACTCAAAGGTTCCCCAGGTGGCGCAGCTGGTCTTTGACGTCTCTGAATCCCTCTGCTGGATTGATTGCTGACAACGTGATCAACAGATCCTTGAAGTAATCTTTTTCCCGCTTCCTTGACGTGTTCTCTAAATGTTTCACCAACATTGCGACTGGCTAAAGCGTCCTGGGAGATTTGCACACCCGTACTAACACCTTATCTTAGCAGTGTCTTATCACCTGTATTTTACCTAAGGAGACCATAAGAAGAGAAACCACCGAAGAGACTACACAGACTGCGTCCACGTTGACTTCTCCCGCTGATGAATACCTGCAAGCCGTGTCCTGCTTGGTGGCAAGAAAAGTCTTCATACATTTCAGGACTTTGAGGCAATAGAGCGTCTCTCATCGTTATTCTAAATTAAAATTCTACAGGTTGTAAAATGTATCATAACCACCAAAGTTCCACTCTTTAATGGGATCATCTTACCTTTGTTGGTGGTTAAATGTATTTTCACGATGTCGAAAGAAAAACGACTACTCGGGACATTAAGGGGATTGTCAAACACGGAGGCCGAAACTGTATCCATAATCGGTACGGTCTGCAATAACGGAGCCATGACATCGCCGATAGGTTTTAAGGCTACCAGGTCGCAGCAGACGAACACAATGCTCATGTCCATATCAATATCTATCCATACTCGCCAAACAGTCGTATGTCAGTGTTTGACACACACGGTGGTCAGTCCTAACATAATCTCAAGTGCTCACACAGCCTGAGTCCTTTTCTCATACAGTCTAAAGACGGCTATGTAAATATATTTGTTGTAATTGAATTCTCATTATAGCATAACAGACGCCCTCATTTTCTATGATTAGTAGTTTCAAAGCGTCGATAAAACGCTTACCTGTTTTTGTAGATACAGGCAATGTAATCTTGATGGGTTCTTTGTGGCTGTCTTTGTGTAGGCTGTACTCTATCAAGACTTCATTCTCTAGAATATTTTTTTTAAACGTTAAGAAACTGAATTTCAGCTAGACCAACTTCGTACAATAAAGTCATAAAGGCAAATAACCTTTCTTATAAGTATACCTGGCATGCGCGAGTCTGACACAATCCCATTTTTTTTAAAGATAAGTGCTGGAACTATTGCGTTTGAATAAAACATTAACCACACTTCTTCTTGTCTACTGAGGTTAAATGCCACGGGTGCCATCCAAATGCCCCGGTGATACAAATGATTGTAATTCAGCAAAAGAGACTACCCAACACATCCCACATATATAACGTTGCGTGTTGGTTTTAGTGAATGAAGTACTATCATTTCTTTTCTTTCAGTATGAGTTGAACCTTTCCACCACCTCTAATTCATATCTATGTTTTCCGTAGTGAAAAATTAAAACCGTGGTCTTTAAAAAAAAAACTTTATGAAGGTTCGATTCATGAATTCTGACCTATATGAACGAAAGAACAATATTTATTTTTAAAGGGTTAAGAATTGGGCAGGCAGGCCCGTCTAACATTCTGCCTTTCGAGGTATCCCTCCTTACCTACATCATTTATGATTTACTCATACAGCAAGTATTAGTAAACATTATCAATAGCATCAAAAATATGCAATACAAGCACTGGAATGTCAACATTTCTAACTGCCGTACACCGTAGTAGTTTCAAAAATTCTAGGAAAAATGTGCGTCCCTTCTAAAATATTTTTTATCTTCTATGGGGGCATGTAATCTGTGCTCATATAATATTCAAACAGTTTCTGGTTGTATGTATAGGGACTAGTGGTATTTTTGATTTGTTGTGGAAGATAGTTCTACAATTGAGCTGCGTAGTACGTCAAATGTGATTTGTAAAGGTCTATTCTAGGTTTAGGGACCTGTAATGTGTTTAGGTATTTACTATGCCTTCCATTATATTTTAACAACGGCCATAAGTAACCTAGAGCCTTCTGGGATAAAACTTTGGGAAAAAATTTCACCTTATTGAACAATAGACGTTCACGAAGCGGTAGTAGCATAGGACCTTTATATGTTTCGAAACTCACTGTCCCATGATTATTTTGTAAGCGAATGGCACACTTTTGCAGTGATGCGAGCCGCTTGATAGCAGAATTGGAACAGCCATCCCATATTGTAGAGCAATAGTCTATATATGTCTGGATGTGAGAAGTATATAATATCTTTTTTTTTTGTGTGTTTTCATCCAGAAAGTTTTTTATTTTTTTCAAGTTGGTAAACCTTTTTAGCTGTTTGTTTCACAAGCGCTTGTACATGAGAGTTATTGATTAAATTTGCATCAGTGAAGAACCCTAGTGCTTTGAGTTCAGTTACACTTTCTACTTGAGTAAATCAATGTAGAGTTGAAGCGCACTCTGTGAATTTAAACTGGATAGTCTTTTCGTTTAGTCGTTATTAGCATAGATTTTGTTTTAATAATGTTTTTTTGCACACGGTTTGCACTGCTTCATTTGACAACATTGTTTAATGTTTGTTGTAAAAACGACTCTATCACATGACATGCTTTAGCATTTGCATAGATGGTACAGACATCTGCGATTAAATCGCAAAAAGATGACAAACAAAGGAACATCATTTATGTAAATATTGAACAAAAGAGGGTCGAGAATCGAGCCTTGAGGCAACCCAAATATTTAAAGTAGTTGTCTGCGATATGGATTTATTGCATGAGACAATTTGTTTTCTATTAAACAGAAAGGATTTTATTACCTTTAATAGCCTAGGATTAAATTTCATTGTTTCTAATATTCCTATAAGAATATTATGGTCTATCATGTCAAAGACTTTCTTAAAGTCTATAAACAGCCATCCATATATTTTCATATCGTTAATATTCTGATGGCAGTTTTCTATCACGTTTGTTAAGGCCGTGTGGCAAGAATATTTTGGTCGAAACCCTGACTGGTTATCTACTATAAGTTTATGGCGATTTAAATATTAAAATGTTATATTATGAATGGTTCTTCTAGTGGTTTCGATAGTGATGACAACAGGGTCTATGGTTACATGGAATGCTACTGTCGAAGGAAACAGATTTTAAATGTGAATAAATTTAGATATCTTAAAGGCTGATGGAAAGAAGCCTTCAACAAAACACAGGTTGTAGATAAAAGTCAACGACTCGCACATAGCAGATGCAGCAGTGCCGGAGATTCTATTGCTGATTCCGTCTAAACCGGATGTACTACTGTTTTTGAGATTGTAGAGATATATAAATACTTTAGCAACTGACATCAGAGGTATGTCAGAAGGGATATCTTCAGAATATTTATTTTCGCAAAATGATGATAGCAGGAATAAATCACAGGGACAATTTGGTATTGTGGCTTTCAGCTATTCTATATCGGTTTCAAAGAAATTACACCATTCAAGTGACTAGTTAAGACATCCCTTTGTTGTCTTTTCATAACGATCACATTATCAGATTGGCTTGGAATCGTTGTTTGTTGCCACCAGTTATAATTGGAGGTTTCTTGATATATCGACGGACTGGTTAATGCAGCGTATATGCTTCTTGGTGACTTAACCACCGTTTGACATCTTTAAGCCTGACTTTGGTATGGCGTTGTAAAGTGACAGCCCCACTATATACCCCCGGACAACTAATGTTTCCTTACTTGTGCGGCCATTATTCCCACACAGGTGTATTTTAGACTTTTGTTTCTCACTGCCCAAGCGTTTATGACAAAATTGGTAATGTCTCCGATTTGACAATCTTCTTTTGACTTTTAACCGGCAGGGCTAAATCAGTGTGTCTGCCATTTCGTCTTTAAGCACTGTCAGGGTTGGCAGTTGCTGCTGCTGTTGTTGTTGTTCTGTAACTTGGGATGGTGTTTTTTGAATCTACTAGGCTCAACGACTTGTGTTGGTACTGATCGAGACGGGTCGAGTAATGCTGCAACATTAGTTGATATAGTGGGGCTTTGCCACGTAGTGACAACTCTCCTTTTTTCATTGCATGTTGCATTTGTGTATCTAAATCGAATAGGTTATCCTTTACTGTGTCGGGGGTTTTTGGAACATAGACTCCATCAAGCGCGGGTCGATCTTCATCATTTTCATGGCTATAGTTAAAAATTCAAGACGCCTTTCACCACATTTAGTACTGGAGCCAGTAAAGCCTTGAGAAAACCGAAGTGTCGCAGAATCTGCTCTTTTTGACGGAAAGTTTCTGTTAGGTGAGAGCTCCGAGGATTTATTTGTAACGACACAACGTCTCTTTTAATCAAGTGTCTGGGCAACGTTGCCTTTCAATGCCCTGTGGCAGCATTCACAGAATGTCTTATGAGGTCCGATAATGCGTTTGAAATTATTTCTTTGGGTGAGCTGTATCGCTGCATCTAAAAAGTGCAGCATTTTACCGTGTCACTTAAGTTTGTCGGACAGGTCGTTATTTTCGGACGTACACCATTTGTTTCTTGCCGGGAAATTTTACGCTGGGTAGTTTGAGCTGATCCGGTGTTGCCTGTCGGAAGTCGAACAGCAAATAACCGCAGGGTTAGCCATTGCATCTTTAAAACTTTCTTTTACGTAGGAAATGTCACCAGAATACATCGGTTTGGTCAAGCTGGTAATCTATGAAGAACAGTCACAGAGGTTTTTGAAAGCTATCACGGAATGCGGGTTCTAACTGATGATTCTTTGTTCTTCATTATTTCTGACAAGTTTTGTATAATATAAATAACTCTGACGCTCCGATGTTGACTGCCTCTAGTGAAAAGCTTAGTCACTCTGCCGTCCCTCTCGGACATCAGATCATCTACAACAACTAAACGGCGCCTATCTCCGCACCATTGTTCCGGAATACATTTGTTATTAAAGATGACACTTCCATGTTGTCGTACACTGGATGGCATTCACCAAAGCACCAAATAATCTTCTCCAGTACCAGGTCGACAATATCGCCCAGATGTTTTAAACATTTTCGCACAAATAGTTTTACTTTTTCCGGTAGGTCCCGCTATCATCACGGTTAACGGGTGTGAGTCTATAATAAATAATGATATTATCTGTCTCTACAGCTAGTTTCATCTTACTGTTAAAGGGGCATAACGCTATTAACACACCTGACCACTACTCAGCAGCTTCTTTACTATCAATTTGATATAGGAGACGCCCTGATGCGACGAGGGGAATCATATGGGGCACTGGTAAAATGTGGCTCCCCTGACCCAAATCCTCAGAAAATTTGTTTTGTCTTTTTTTATTTGAAGATTTTACATTTTAATAAATATCTATGCCAACCACAAAATTGTGACTTTTTATTATATCTAAGACATTATACCTACTAAAATATACTTCAGCCAATAAGCTGGGAGAAATTATCACCAAACAGCGATTGGTCCCCCAAAGCCTTATCTGATCATTAACTTAGTAGAAGCACCCTAGGAGGAGGGGCGTAGGAGGATATACGTTTGGTACATGATATACTACTGACAGAGGGGAGCGAGATCGGAGAGAGTGGGTAAGGGCGTAAAGAGAGACAGAGAGGTGGAGAAAGTGGAAAGGGAGAAAGATAGAGGTGGGAAAGAGAGACAGGGAGAGTGTTAAAGAGAACAAAGAGAGGTCAGGAAAGATAGAGAGAGCGGAAACAAGAGACGAGAGGTAGAGAGACATAAATAGGTAGATAAAGACAGACATAGAGACAGAGTGACAAAGAGAGACATATATGGAGAGATACACAGAGATGCAGAGTGACACAGACAAGCAGAGAGATGCACAAAGAGACAGCTCCATAGACAGACACAGAGAGAAGCAGAAAGACAGAGAGACAGTGAGAGGCAGAAAGAGACAGAGAGACAGCATGGCGCAGCAGCATAGAACACTGATGTATGTAGGTTCATTTTTAGGAGAAGTCCTCTGTGCAGACGTTTATGAAATCCCTGGGGTCGTCCCTGGGAGTACAGAGATGTCTGCTATGTATGCACACAACCGCGAAACACCGTGTCGCTATAACGATTATTGTTTCGTGACGCAAGGATTACATTTGAGGATTATATTGTGTGCAAGTATAATCAGAGTATAAAAGAATAAGAAAATATATTGAATGTTGTTGACAATATCGAGGAAAACTTGGGGAGGCTGCCTAAACACAGGCCATCACTGAAAATCTTACCTGTAAGCGACTTTGGTACAGACACATTCATTTGCAGACGGTCCCGGGCAAATCCGTTGACCATCCATGGAGGCATCTCAGTTTCGGTTGTGAATATGGAATTGTTGGCCAGAATAAACAACCTACCACAGGTAAAAATGACGAACAATAAAGGGACGAACAGAATCAACCTCTTCAAAATCCTTGCCGATTTTCGGCTCATGGTGGAAATAAATGAAAGATTTTTAAAAAATTTGATTTAAAATAACCAGGAGCAAAGTCTGGATTCTAAAATAATGCCTCTTATAAGGACATTGTAAAGTCGTGGTTGTTTAGAGGTTTCAAACAGCACAGACTGTGTTGTGTTTTAAATAACGCTACTTAAAAGTGGCCAGGTTGTCATCTGTTACTCTACAATGTTCACTACAGTAACATTCAGCTTTCATAGCCTCGTGTGAAACAGAAACGCCGCCCCCCCCCCCCCTTCAAATCTGGAAAGTGTATAACATATGTTACATCTGTTAATCTTTAGTTGACGATACCCGGATCGTTAGACATCTTTTTTTAACTCATATCTCACATGATGCCGTACATATAAGCGTATAAGTGCCTCTTTGTGCTGTACTTGTGGTGTTTCAACTTTCTATCTTTTTCTTAAATTTAACATTCAATATATATATAGAGAGAGACTGCTAGAGACGCCAATACCAACAGACCCCACCAGAATTGCAGTGTAAAAGATCTGGCGATAAAGGAGAAAGAAGGTGGGGGAAAGGCAGCGAAGATCAAGGAAGAATGAGACACGGAAAAGAAGACAGGGGTAGAAAAGTGGGGAGGCAGCGGAAGCAAAAGAAGAAGACACATAAAGAGGAGAAAGAAGAGCAAGAAAAGTAAGAGTTAACAATTGAGCCTCAAATTCAAATACCTTAGCAAATACACGTTCATATATGAATATGATCCAATGTTATTAAAGAATCAATACAGGCTTACTGTGGCAAAAGATTAAATATGGCGAATATATGGAAGAATCAACCACAACGCATTTCGATGGAGCAGTACAAGCGACTAAATCAATCAGGTTTAAGAACTTCGCTGTGAATCCGTTATGATTATGTCTGACATGCGTAGATATAAGCTGACTGCAGACTAACATAAAGCGAGAACAGCTGTTGTTACGTTGATAAACATACATACATACATAAAGAAGGATGGCAGAAGTATTACAAGTTAGTTGCGTATCCTTTACGTGACGTTGTAGAACCAACCCCAGCATTTTTTGGCTAATGTGGTTTATCTAGGCAAATTTACGTCCAGTAGTTTGCCATTGCCTACTGAAGGGTCGGCTTCTCGATACCACTGTCGAAACCAGCGCAAGGATCGAATCTGGCACTCCGGCATTACAAAAACACGTTCGCAACGCCCAAGCCACAGACGCCACAGAATAATTAACAAAGATAAACACGACACAGTTAAACTTTAGACTTGAATATAGTTTAAACAGTACAACATACCACTATGAACAAATATTGGCGTCTGAAAGTTGTCACTGCTAAATCTCAAATGCTGATCATATGGGCACCGGAACACGCGCGGGAGAAGGAGCCGTTTCGATCAACTGAATGGATCTCCGACGTACTTTACCTCTCATAAGACATCAATAACACGTCTAGCAGACAGACTTCGGAGGAATGTCCTGGTTGTTCGTCCACTTCTCAACTTTGATGTTGTTACAGAATTTGAGTTTCACTTCCGTTGTCCAGATAACGCTATTTTTTTTTTTTTCAAGTTGCCTGTTGGTTCCTTGTCTCTGTGGATCATGCACGTCAATTTTAAAGGAAATACCTCTAACTAGTTGTCTTTTGTCGGCTCTGTGGCTAAGTCGATGCGAACGCTTCGTCATGCCGGGATGCTGGGTTCTATCCCAGCTGCGGGCCATGCGCCTTGCGTTGGTTTTGACAGTGGTATCAAGAAAGCCGACCCTCCAGAAAGCAATGGCAAACTCATCATCATCATCATGTAGCAGGTCCTTTGCAGAACGTCGCTCTTATCACAGTCTGCCGAAAAGAAACTCGGTCTCTCGCCAGTTCTCCCGCCTCATGCACTTTCATACTCAAGGAGTCACTTATATCCTGTGCCCATCTTTGTGTCGGTCGGCCCCTGCCCCTCCTTCCTGGTACCATGCTTTCTGCTATAATTTTTTCCAATTCGTCGTGGCGCTTGATAGGATCAAAATATTTCAGCATTCGAGAAAGGATGCTGTTTATTAGCCAGTCTTCCTTGATGTTCACATATTTTAAGATGTCAATATCTCTTATCTTCTTTGTCCACGATATTCTGAGAATTACTTGTTTCATCCGCCAACTCATCAGGTGTCATATCCTCCTGCACTGCCATTAGCGCCTCAAGTTTGTTTTCAACCTCAATGCTGTAATCATTTGGCAAATTACTCAAATCAAAACGTATTGGCTTAGCAACTTTCAACACTTTTTTCAGTTTTATTTTAAACTCTGCAACAAGAAGTTTGTGGTCAGTGACACAGTCAGCTCCAGGAAGTGTTTTTGCAGATGGTATACATGTCCTCCATTTTTGTTGTATTAAAATGTGATCAATTTGGTTCCTGCTGTTTCCATCTGGTGATGTCCAGGTGTAAAGCCTTCTTGGGTGTTGTTTAAATAGTGTGTTGGTAATACACATATTGATTTCCCCTTGTATGTGCGCACAACACTCAAATTCTGGAATGAGACAAAAGTGCCAGAAAGTCACCCCTATCTAACAGCCGAAACCTCACCACCAACTAACAGCCGGAAAATCACCCCAACTAACAGCCGGAAAATCACCCCAACTAACAGCCGGAAAATCACCCCCATCTAACATCCAGACACTCACCCCCATCTAACATCCAGACACTCACCCCCATCTAACATCCAGACACTTACCCCAATCTAACATCCAGACACTCACCCCCATCTAACATCCAGACACTCACCCCCATCTAACATCCAGACACTCACCCCCAACTAACATCCAGACACTCACCCCCAACTAACATCCGGAAAATCACCCCCATCTAACAGCCGGAAAATCACCCCCAACTAACATCCGGAAAATCACCCCCAACTAACATCCGGAAAATCACCCCCAACTAACAGCCGGAAAATCACCCCCAACTAACAGCCGGAAAATCACCCCCAACTAACATCCGGACACTCACCCCCAAATAACAGCCGGAAAATCACCCCCAACTAACATCCGGAAAATCACCCCCAACTAACATCCAGACACTCACCACCAACTAACATCCAGACACTCACCCCCAACTAACAGCCAGAAAATCACCCCCATCTAACAGCCGGAAAATCACCCCCAACTAACATCCGGAAAATCACCCCCAACTAACATCCGGAAAATCACCCCCAACTAACATCCAGACACTCACCCCCATCTAACAGCCGGAAAATCACCCCCATCTAACAGCCGGAAAATCACCCCCAACTAACATCCAGACACTCACCCCCATCTAACAGCCGGAAAATCACCCCCATCTAACAGCCGGAAAATCACCCCCATCTAACAGCCGGAAAATCACCCCCATCTAACAGCCGGAAAATCACCCCCATCTAACAGCCGGACACTCACCCCCACCTAACAGCCGGAAAATCACCCCCATCTAACAGCCGGAAACTCACCCCAATCTAACAGCAGGACACTCAGGCCCATCTAACAGCCGGACACTCACCCCCATCTAACAGCCGGAAAATCGCTCCTATCTAACAGCCGGAAAATCACCCCTATCTAACAGCCGGAAACTCACCCCCATCTAACAGCCGGGAAATCGCTCCCATCTAACAGCCGGACACTCACCCCCATCTAACAGCCGGAAAATCGCTCCCATCTAACAGCCGGACACTCACCCCCATCTAACAGCAAGACACTCACGCCCATCTAACAGCAGGACACTCACCCCTATCTAACAGCCGGAAAATCACTCCCATCTAACAGCCGGACACTCACCCCTATCTAACAGCCGGACACTCACCCCTATCTAACAGCCGGACACTCACCCCATCTAACAGCAGGACACTCATGCCCATCTAACAGCAGGACACTCACCCCATCTAACAGCAGGACACTCACCCCATCTAACAGCAGGACACTCACCCCATCTAACAGCCTGACACTCACCCCATCTAACAGCCGAACACTCACCCCAATCTAACAGCCTAATACTAACCCCCATCTAACAGCAAGACACTCACCTCATCTAACAGCAGGACACTCACCCCATCTAACAGCAGGACACTCACCCCATCTAACAGCAGGACACTCGCCCCATCTAACAGCCTGACACTAACCCCTATCTAACAGCCTGACACTCACCCCCATCTAACAGCCGGACACTCACGCCCATCTAACAGCCGGACACTCACCCCATCTAACAGCCGAACACTCAGGCCCCATCTAACAGCCGGACACTCACGCCCATCTAACAGCCGGACACTCACCCCATCTAACAGCCGGACACTCACCCCCATCTAACAGCCGGACGACCTCACCCCTCTAACAGCCGGAACACTCAGGCCCATTCTAACAGCAGACACTCACCCCATCTACAGCCGGACACTCACCCCATCTAACAGCCGGACACTCACCCCATCTAACAGCCGGACACTCACCCCATCTAACAGCCGGACACTCACCCCATCTAACAGCCGGACACTCACCCCCATCTAACAGCCGGACACTCACCCCATCTAACAGCCGGACACTCAGGCCCATCTAACAGCCGGACACTCACCCCATCTAACAGCCGGACAGTCACACCATCTAACAGCCGGACACTCACCCCATCTAACAGCCGGACACTCACCCCATCTAACAGCCGGACACTCACCCCATCTAACAGCCGGACACTTAGGCCCATCTAACAGCCGGACACTCACCCCATCTAACAGGCGGACACTCAGGCCCATCTAACAGCCGGACACTCACCCCATCTAACAGCTGGACACTCACCCCATCTAACAGCCGAACACTCAGGCCCATCTAACAGCCGGACACTCACGCCCATCTAACAGCCGGACACTCAGCCCATCTAACAGCCGGACACTCACCCCATCTAACAGCCGAACACTCAGGCCCATCTAACAGCCGGACACTCACGCCCATCTAACAGCCGGACACTCACGCCCATCTAACAGCCGAACACTCAGGCCCATCTAACAGCCGGACACTCACGCCAATCTAACAGCCGGACACTCACCCCATCTAACAGCCGGACACTCACCCCATCTAACAGCAGGACACTCACCCCATCTAACAGCAGGACACTCACCCCATCTAACAGCCGGACACTCACCCCATCTAACAGCAGGACACTCACCCCATCTAACAGCAGGACACTCACTCTAACAGCCAGACACTCACCCCATCTAACAGCCGGACACTCACCCCTATCTTACAGCCGGACACTCACCCCATCTAACAGCCGGACACTCACCCCATCTAACAGCCGGACACTCACCCCATCTAACAGCCGGACACTCACCCCATCTAACAGCCGGACACTCACCCCATCTAACAGCTAGACACTCATCCCTATCTAACAGACTGACACTCACCCCATCTAACAGCCGGACACTCACCCCATCTAACAGCCGGACACTCACCCCGATCTAACAGCCTGACACTCACGCCCATATAACAGCCGGACACTCACGCCCATCTAACAGCCTGACACTCACCCCATCTAACAGCTGGACACTCACCCCATCTAACAGCTGGACACTCACCCCTATCTAACAGCCGGACACTCACCCCATCTAACAGCTGGACACTCACCCCTATATAACAGCCGGACACTCACCCCATCTAACAGCCGGACACTCACCCCATCTAACAGCCGGACACTCACGTCCATCTAACAGCAGGACACTCACCCCATCTAACAGCCGGACACTCACGCCCATCTAACAGCCTGACACTCACCCCATCTAACAGCTGGACACTCACCCCATCTAACAGCTGGACACTCACCCCTATCTAACAGCCGGACACTCACCCCTATCTAACAGCCGGACACTCACCCCATCTAACAGCCGGACACTCACGTCCATCTAACAGCAGGACACTCACCCCATCTAACAGCCGGACACTCACCCCATCTAACTGCCGGACACTCACCCCATCTAACAGCCTGACACTCACGCCCATCTAACAGCCTGACACTCACGCCCATCTAACAGCCGGACACTCACGCCCATCTAACAGCCGGACACTCACCCCATCGTGGCTGATTAAAGCAAAAACAGTGGGGGCAGTATAGATTTTTCTGGATATTGCTAGTCCACTGCCAAGGGTGAATTGTTGACATGCAACCCCACATGGACTGCATACCGAGCGATGAACACCCCGTGACACTAAGTGTCTCAATTCGGGTGAGAATCGAACTGGTAAATGTCACAGAAATCCTGTACAACCGTTAGGTTATATTAGTGTCCCCGACTGCAGCGGGGGTGGAGCTTTGGTGGTGTCTGTTGCTTTTAAATACCCGAGTTGCTTAAGGGCGAAACAACGAGCCACCAAGAAGACGCCAACATCGCCCGCGTGGTTAGAGTCGTCTATTAGAAATGAGGAGGGTAAATCGTCTCACCGTCAGAGACTTGCATAGAACTCAAGCGCACCTAATATTTATGACACAAAATAGTCGGTGAAAAATAAAAAGAGGAATTTACATTTCATTATATCATGTCAATCGACTATATCCGCGGTGCCAGTATTGCGAAGTCATTTTCTTCAGCGTTACCAGCTAGAGTAGCTAGTTTTATAAAAGTCTGTTCCTGAAATCGAACCCAACTTAAAAAATCTGTAACTTAGTATCCCTTCTGTAGAAACTGTTGACATTTGGCATGTAACCTGTTAATAATCCTGTCCTTGTAGGTAAATAATTATAATATAAACTAACATCTAGTTGTTATTTTGCTTTATTTGAGGTGTGTCTGTTCCCCCCCCCCCCCCCCCCCCCCCCCCCCCCCCCCCCCCCCCCCCCCCCTTTTGGAAAAACAGACACCGATTCACATCAAGCAGTTAGTATCCTTACCGTAACAGGACTGACGCAAACTGTGCAAACATCAAATTGCGCCTGTTTTAGAGGTAGCCATTGTGTAAAACGAAGACAAATGTTTTAAATAGTAAAGCGATTATGTCATGTACCGTAATGATTTCATGGACATAATTGTAACTCAGATCAATCTTCTGCATTATCTTTCCGTGAGTTTGGTCACTACAAAATTGTATTGCACGCAGGATAGGCTATCAAAATACTTGATACGCATCACTGCATATGTGAACTGATTCCCAAAACAATGTCCACGCTTGGGGCCTGAAGTGTCAGTTATTATATATTATAGTTTTGCAGGTGTACACAAATTATTAGTCCGGCAGTGGTCAGATAGATTTGTCGCTTTCAGAAAACAGCAGCACCCGCGCAATTGTAAATTATAATGAGTTCTCGTCTAAAATGTTGATTCTCGTACAGTTGATTCTCATTCAAACAGTTGATTCTTATCCAAACAGTTGATTTTTATCCGAACAGTTGATTCTCGTCCAAACAGTTGATTTTCACCCAAACCTAAAGAGTTGATTCTTATCCAAATTGCTGATTCTTATCCAAATTGCTGATTCTCATTCAAACAGTTGATTTCTATCCAAACAGTTTGATTGTTTTCCAAACAGTTAACTCTCAACCCAGCAGTTAATTCTCATCCAAACAATTAATTCTCATCCAAAAAGTTCATTCTAATTTCAAACAGTTGATTCTCATCCAAAAAGTTGATTCTCATCCAAACAGTTGATTTTTATCCAAACAGCTGAGTCTCATGCAAACAGTTGATTCTCATCCAAACAGTTGATTATCGTCCTAAAAGTAACCCGTTTGCTGTGTTCATTGTTACTGGTCCGTTTGCCAAGTTCATATGCTAGTAGTTGTATTTTCTCATAGACCAGACAACCGATGACTGTCGTAATCAATACGACGTCGATGGTAGCTGCGACCCACAACATGTGATCTCACTCGTTTTGGCGCTGAGTTGGCCTGGAGCCTAAACCAATTTCAAGCATTGACAATCATCATGGCAATTCGAACACACGACTACGGACCAAAGGTAAGTGCCCTGTTGCTGTGTAGCTGGAAACTCTCCAGTATGTTTGGTTAAAGCAATGTTTTCTCCATATCTTCTGAGTATATAGACAAACTCCACCCCACCCCGAAACTCTTTTGTTTTTTCAACACAGCAGATTGTGATCAAAAGAAGAAAAGAAAGAAAAATGTCAAGAATCGTAAACAAGAGTTTGGGAGAAAAAACATACGCAATATTCAATGTGCCACATAACAACAGAAATAATCAACAACAACCAATAGTATTCAGATATCAATGTAATGATTGACACTGTTTCGTCTGGATGATATCAGCTGTTTGTGGTCTCCCGTTGCCAAAGCACAACGGAGATCACTCTACACTCTAGCTGACACCCTCTACACTCTAGCTGACACCTTCTACACTCTAGCTGACACCTTCTACACTCTAGCTGACAACTTCTACACTCTAGCTGACACCTTCTACACTCTAGCTCACACCCTCTACACTCTAGCTGACACCCTCTACACTCTAGCTGACAACTTCTACACTCTAGCTGACAACTTCTACACTCTAGCTGACAACTTCTACACTCTAGCTGACACCTTCTACACTCTAGCTCACACCCTCTACACTCTAGCTCACACCCTCTACACTCTGGCTAACACATTCTACACTCTAGCTGTCACCCTCTACACTCTAGCTCACACCCTCTACACTCTGGCTAACACATTCTACACTCTAGCTGTCACCCTCTACACTCTAGCGGACACCCTCTACACTCTAGCTGACACACTCTACACTCTAGCTGACACCCTCTACACTCTAGCTGACACCCTCTACACTCTAGCTGACACCTTCTACACTCTAGCTGACACCTTCTACACTCTAGCGGACACCCTCTACACTCTAGCTGACACCCTCTACACTCTAGCTGACACCCTCTACACTCTAGCTGACACCTTCTACACTCTAGCGGACACCCTCTACACTCTAGCTGACACCTTCTACACTCTAGCGGACACCCTCTACACTCTAGCTGACACCCTCTACACTCTAGCTGACACCTTCTACACTCTAGCTGACACCTTCTACACTCTAGCTGACACCTTCTACACTCTAGCTGACACCTTCTACACTCTAGCTGACACCTTCTACACTCTAGCTGACACCTTCTACACTCTAGCTGACACCCTCTACACTCTAGCTGACACCTTCTACACTCTAGCTGACACCTTCTACACTCTAGCGGACACCCTCCTACACTCCCTAGCGTTGACACCCTCTACACTCTAGCTGACCCCCTACACTCTAGCTGACACCTTCTACACTCTAGCGGACACCCTCTACACTCTAGCTGACACCTTCTACACTCTAGCGGACACCCTCTACACTCTAGCTGACACCTTCTACACTCTAGCTGACACCTTTTTCACTCTAGCTGACACCTTCTACACTCTAGCTCACACCTTCTACACTCTAGCTCACACCCTCTACACTCTGGCTAACACATTCTACACTCTAGCTGTCACCATCTACACTCTAGCTCACACCCTCTACACTCTAGCTGACACACTCTACACTCTAGCTGACACCCTCTACACTCTAGCTGACACCTTCTACACTCTAGCTGACACACTCTACCAACTCTAGCTCACTCACACCCTCTACAACTCTAGCTCCACCACTCTGCACTCTAGCTGACCACACTCTACACTCTAGCTGACACTCCACCCTCTAACTCAGCTCCACCCTCGCACTCTAGCTACCCCACTCTACA
>CAJHNH020005550.1:0-20088 GCA_905116865.2 Candidula unifasciata
TAAGCATTGCCTAAGTATGAGTAGTTGGGCAACTGGATCGACACGTCCCGAGTCCCTGTGCCTTCACGATAGTTTCCGGTATTCAGGGGGGGGGGGGTTAGCATACTTGTTTCCATTCCTAAGACTGTTCAGCACACCTCTGGCTCCTTCCCTCCCACAGGGGGCAGTACGGTGTGGTGCACCGGGTTTATTATCGAGGTTTGCTCCTCTAGATCCATTGTGTTTTGCCTGGGGATTCGCACCCCCAGTTACCAGGACTACCTCGGGGAGGCTGTGACTTTTCGCCACGCGCAATGGTCTTGAGGTAAGAGAGGTTTTGCTAGGTCAAGAGGCTGACACCACAATGGACGCTCCTTTCGTGAACAGATATTCACTAGACCTAGGGTGAAGTAATGGGGGTGAACCCACTGCCCACAACACCAACACTTCTTACCCCCTGCCTCTCGAGGCTCAGTCCCTCCTGGTCGGTAACCACCTAGTATAGCGGGAAATAGGCCACCCGACTCTAATATTTGGGTTAACGTTCTGGCAACGATTTTTTCCATGAGTTTTCCTACAGTGTTCTGGAGTGTAATGATTCTGAAGCCATTTATTCTCGTGTGGTCTTTTCCTGGCTTAGGAACCGGTCTGAGGTAGCTGTGGAGCCAGTCATCAAGAATAATGCCCGTTTTCATGGTGTTGTTAAAAATCGTGGATAGTTCATCAATATCTGTCCTTTCGAGGCTTTTGAATTGGCTGTATCTAATGTCATCAGGCCCTGGAGCTGTGTCCGGACAGGTCTTCAGTGTTGCTCTGATGCAGTCCGTTGAGATGTATACTGTATCATCAACTTCCTCCATTTCAGCTATCTGTATAACATATAAACTCTGTCTCATCTGTTCCCTCTCTTCCCTATCTTTCTTTTCCGTCTGCAGAAGAAATCTGTGCAGGATAGCCTCGTTCTTGTCTTTATCCAATTGTTACACCACCCCGTTATCCATCTTTAGCTCGGGCATAACAGAGGTTTGTTTGCCTCCGTTCATCTTTTGGTGAAGCCGCCATAATTTTTTGAGTGATTTTTCATTACCCATTTCTTCGCAAAAATGTTCCCACACTGTGTGCTTAAAATTCGAAGATTTTCTGCATTTCTCCCAGTCTTTGGTAGCACCTCGTTTCTCTGTCTAGGCTTCTGCGACTTCAGGTGTCCACCACGGGGGCTGTTGAAAGATAGCTTTCTTCTTTCCCGGTGTTCTGCGTGACCTGTCTTGCAGACGCCCAATTACATTAGGCTGATGTGCAGCGTACTGGAAAGTAGTGGCTGGTCTCTGATACCTTGTGCAGATTGTATGTTTGACCAGATCCAACATGGAAGGTGGTCGCTTTCATGATGTCCCAGTACGCCCCACTGGCAGAGTGCACTCATACTTGAAGAGACCAGCGTGAGATCAAGGGCACTGTCAGTATTACCTTCTCTGTCGGGGATTCTGGTGGGTCTGCCTTCATTCAAGCAGATTAAATCCGTGTCTGTTAGTGCTTCCTCCAATACCTCGCCCTGTTCATTGACCGTCGCATTGCCCCATAGACGACCTTTGGCGTTGAAGTCCCCACACATAATGATATCGATGGTTATCTGCTCGGACATTTCACTTAATATTACACACTTTTCTTTGTCAACTTTATCATTACAGGCATAAATGTTGATTAGAGTGAAAAGTTTACTCCCGTTTACCTTTACGGCCTGGACCTGAATGTCGCTGTTGTTCCATGCACTCGTGTCTACAACTGAGGATGTTATTCCGCGCCTGACCAGGATCGCTTGGCCTAGGTGTTTGCTGTTGTAGTACGTTTGGAAGCCTGAGACATTCAGAGCTTCTTCTGTATTCAGCCTGGTTTTCTGAAGTGCGATTACATCAGCATCATATATCAGTTTCTCTAGGATTGGGCCTCTCTGTCGAACACTCTTGCAGTTCCAGCAAAGAATGCGGAGATTTCCCTTGCTAAGGCGTTCTGACTTAGATTGGTTTTTGCGTGAACCAGCCCGTCTATTGCGCCGTTTTCTATTATGTTGTCTTCTTCTCAAGACCGTGAGTTCTTGCTACAGAGGGAGATGGAGGAAATGAGGTTACAGTTAGAATAAGACAGGTTGATAGCACAAATTCAGCCAAATAAAGAGAATGCAGAGACACTGATAAAAGGACAGGAGATAGAAAATGAATCCAGAAGAGAAGCAGATATAGAGAAAGAAATAATAAGGGCAGAGGAGAGCAAGCATAAGAAGTACACTGGCATAGTACGGAACTATTGCGAAAACGAGGATATATCTTCTTGGGTAGCGAATTTCGAACTCCATATGCGCATGAAAAACGTCTCAAAGGAACACATTGCACAGATTTTCCAAAAACACTTAGGCTTTGAGCCACTTAAAGGTTTGGAATCAATTCCGGAGCACAATAGAAGGGACTTTGATTATCTCAAGGAACGAATCATGAAGCATTATAACCTTCACGAGATTGGCTACAGGAAGCAATATGTTGAACTGAAGCCTCCTCAAACTTTTGTTGATTGTTTGCCTGGGGTGCAAAATACGTTTCAGAAAAGGGTAGAGGCAGCAAGCGTACTGAAAGACTACAATTTGTTTGTTTACCTGCTGATTAGAAGCAAGATTCTAGAATCACTGCCAGAGCATATGGCCACGTATTTGAAAATAACTAAACCAGCAAATGTTAAGCATATACAATAACTGGCGGAAAACTATTATGCCGCCTATCCAGGCATTTTCAGTTCATCAGTTAATGATGTTATCGAATCAGCAGCTGCCGCATATCACAGTAAGGAAGATACTCAATGAAAGACCAGAAGTACAACAGGAAGAAACCTTCCACAGTCAAATTAGCCATTGCAATCGCCAGCATAGGTCAGACGCCATATGTGACAAGAATCCATTATACACAATAAGGGTTCAGGAGCTCACCTCCAAGAAGAAGAACAAGCTGAATGACTAAAATAGGGTACTTAAATGCTTCTCTTGTTCCTGCTATGGCCACGTACGTGCCCAATGTGCCTTTATACAACAGTTCAAAGAAGCACACGTAGCATATGGGATGTCTGACAGAGATTCAGGTTCAGATACATATTAGGGTAATGCTGTTGAAATTTGTAGCATTAATGGTAGTTGTTTTGTCTGTAAAGAGTTTCATGCTGAGGGTAGCCTACTGTGTGGTCACCAGGTACCAATTTACAATGCCAACATAGCACATGGCCAGAGTAGTTTAATACTAGACAAAAGTATAGTACATGGACGAACCTTATCCGTCCTGAGAGATACTGGCGCCACGATATCAGAGATTCTCAGTCATTGGTGAGTCCAGAAGAGGTAACACAAAGTTTATAAAGTGTACAACGTTTGGGGGAAATAAAGAGCGATATAAAGTAGCCATATCTAATAAAAAGTATTTATTGTGCCATGTTACCATCACCGTGTGCAGATTTGATCATAGGTAACAGGACAGACTTAGAAGAAGTATCTGAGGAAGACATCAGTAAATGGGAAGCAGAGAACATTCCATTTAGCATAGATAACGAAAGAGTGAATGATGTGTCTCCAAACCCTACATCCACTTTAGAATTAATGAAAGATGAAAGTGTGAATGTGAATGATGGAATGGATGTCTTGAATTACAGCATAGAGACTGGAAGTGTCCAGAACATGGACGAAAGTAAGAAAGTAGACAGCATACATGAGACAGCAGCAGTCACCAGGAGTATGACTGAAGATGAACGATAGGATAGAGAAAAAGAGAGTGAGTTATTAGATGAAAATATTATCACGAGTTTAGAACAATTAGCGACTAAAATCACATTTGATGAAGACCAGAGAAGCGACATGACGCTACAAAAATGTTTAAGTTTGGTGAATGCACAATTCAAAATAGTAAAAAGTGCGTCTTGGAAATTTGTAATGCATAAAAATATTTTGATGCGCCTGTACCAAAAAGGTCCAAGTATAACTAAACAAATTGTTTTGCCAGTAAAATATAGTGATCAAGCATTGTCACTGGCACGTGACTCAATATTTGCAGGTCATCTAGGAATAGCAAAAACGACTTCCAGAGTGTTATCAACATTTTTGTGGCCAGGGGTCACCAGCACGGTCAAACAGTATGTAACGTCCTGCGATATATGCGCAAGAACGATCAAGAAAGGGGTGAATCCTACAGCACCCGTTCAGCTAGGGCTCACCGCCTACAGACCGTTTTAACAGGTAGCCATGGACATTATAGGTCCGCTACCTATCACGTCAGCCAATGGAAATAGGTTCATACTCACCCTGATCGATTTGGCAACAAAATGGCCTGAAGCAGTCCTTCTGAAGTACATTACCGCAAATCACATACATGAAGCATTAATATAATTGTTTTTTTTTTTAGGTTAGGGTTTCCTGAAGTTATAGTATCAGACCGAGGTACTCAGTTTACAGCAGTAATAACAAGAGCAGAAACACATTTGTTAGAAATCAAGCAACAGTTTACCACCCCATACCACGCCTAAGCAAATGGGTTAGTGGAGAATTTAAACAAGTCGGTAAAGACTTATCAACGATAACATATTTTAATCCCGTAAACTGAGACAGTCTATTACTACCGGCTGCGCTATTTGTTTATAGGAAAATACCACACAGTTCATCCGGTGTGTCGCCATTCCAGCTTGTGTATTGAGCCCACCTCAGAGGACCTTTAGAAGTGTATAAAAGCATGATTACTGGGACAGATGAAGAAGACCCAAAAATGCATGATTATCAAACTGTTGTTGATTTAAGGCATACAATTATGACTGCATGCGAAGAGGCGACAGAGGCCAGTGTCCAGGCAACCATGAAACAGAGATATTAGGCCAACAGAGTGAGCAAGCTCATTGAGCTAGAACCGAACGATGTTTTGGTGTTGTTACCTAAAAAACCCGACAAACTGTGTGTCGAATGGCAAGGGCCATATAAAGTAGTAAGAAAGGTAGCCAATGTAGATTATTAAATACAGTATAAGCACCATTTGACAATTTTCCATATTATTATGTTGAAAAAGTATTTTAAAAGATCTGATATTGCAAATGTAAACTCATGCAATGTGGTTAATGAAACGTCAACAGATGCAGTGGATGAAGAAATTCCAACACCATCCATATCATATGAGGTCAAATAGAGGTTAGTTAAAATAAGTGAAGGCCTGGCACAGAAAGAAAAGGACAGTATTTTAAAAATTATTTGTAAGTACAAAGATATCTTTGGAAATAACCAGGGAAAACGAACAGTATAATATGACATTCAGTTAAACTCAACTGTTTCTGTGAAATCGAGAAATTATACCATACCGATATATTTTATGGGTAAAGTTGTTGAAGAACTAAAACAACTTCAGAAGGATGGTATAATCACAGATTCCAGTTCTGAATATAGTTCGCCTATGGTAATAGTGAAAAAGAAAGATGGTGATATACGACTATATGTTGATTATAGAAAGCTAAATAAGGTCACCTACTTGGAAGTATAACCTATTCCATCAACAGATAATACCATCCAGCAGTTGTACGATTCGAAATATTTTACGAAATCAGATTTATGTAAAGGATAATGGCAAATCCCCATGATCCCGAATGCCAGTAAATACTCCAGTTTCCAGACACCCTTGTGATTTAAACAGTAGTTGAGGGTACCTTTTGGCCTGTTAAATGCCCAGAAAAGCTTCACCAGAATGATTCGAAAGTTATTGGGAGGGGGGTGGGGGTGGAACACATAACTGCCTACACGGATGGCATTTGCATCCACACTAAAGAAATTCCAGAACACCTGGCAAAATTGGAAAAAGTGTTTTTAAAAATTCGGGAGGCAAATCTGACGGTGAAACCCCTGAAGTCAGGGTTTTGTTTTACGAAAATACAGTTTTTAGGTCACATTGTTTGTGAGGGAAAAGTCCAAACTGATCAGAATATTGTATCAAATGTTTTGAATATTGAAAAACCTTAAACTAAAAAGCCGTTGCAATCATTATTAGGTTTAATTAATTACTATTGAAAATGTATTTCACTCTTAGCAGCTTTAACTGCACTATTGTGTGAACTGTTAAAAATAGAACAATTTAGGAAAAGAGTTTGGGATGAAAGTCATAATAAAATTTTGGAACAAATTAAATATTTGTTTTCAACACCACCAATTCTGAAACAGCCAGATCCAAGCAAACATTTTTATTTACAGACAGATGCTAGTGAACACACTATAGCAGCAATGTTAGCCCAGAAAGATGGAGACATTCTTCTTCCAGTTTTATATTGGTCACAGAAATTAACATCCACACAACAGAAATACAGCACATTTGAAAAAAAAAAGAAGCATTATCACAAGTTTTTAGTCTGAGAACATTTCAAAAATATTTGTTAGGTAAAGAGTTCACAATCTTAACTGATAATCTAGGACTTACAAAATTAATGTCCATGGAGTCAACAAACAACTCTAGAGTATACAGATGGGCACTACTGATTGCACAATTTAAATTTAAAATTCAACATATCAGAGGCATCCATAATCACCTGCCAGATGTAATGCCGAGATTATAAAATGACAATTCTGTTTTAGCGAGTAAGATTGAATAATCGTTTTTAAATGCTGATCGACACATATAATATTTGTATGTATATTGTTGTATGTATAAAATGTATATTGTATATATTACAATTCGTTTATAACATGTTATTATAACGAAATCTGGACAAAGACATAGGTGACAAAACGAAATATTTTAGAATTGAATATTTAAATTTATTATTTACAAAATGTAAACGATGTATGTGTATATTGAGAAACATACAATCATTTAATGTCTTGAACATGTAATGATGCTTTTCAACAATTGAAAGTATAGACAGGGTATTTAAATGATTAATATACCAGAAAATACTCTGTAATATTTTGGGAACTTAAAGGCAGAGCATTATTGGGAATGTAATATAGACTGGTGGGACATCACGATAAGTAAAGGCAATGTAGTCCATAGCACCTATAAGGGGAAAAAATGAATCTCGAATGGAAACAACATCAGTGATGTTCAGTGAGTATAGTGGCAAGGGTGGGAGTTTATGGGTTTACATTATTGTTCCATAGCCGGTATGGATTTCCGCACTTGAAAGAGTAGTGCCTGCGGTGATTTTCTGTCATTTGACAGACTGTGGGATGAAGTGGGGAAAGCGTAGAGCCTGTTTGGTCTTCCGCAATTGTGGGAGTATTACCTGGGGTGTTGATTCCATTACGCCACATAGTACTCACTGGGCACGACAACTGACAATGTTCCAAAGGAAGATCATAATTTACCCAAAGGGGTGGGATAAATTTTACCTCTGATACAAGTGAAAATACCCAAGCATTACATAACATATACTCCAACCCATTAGCGATAATGAGAAAAAAAGTAAGCTTTTTTTTTAAATACGGGGGAGGGAGATTGTAATGAGGGATATTTTCACCCAGATTAGGAAGGTTGGGAGGGGGGAAGCCTAAGGTTAACCAAAACACCGAGATATTCCAGATGTTCGGATTAAACAATGTTTTTAAGATAGGTGATGACCACGAGTTATCACGTGGAACCCGATTATAGCGACCACAAATTGATGACCTTCAAAATGTAATCCATAGTTAAAGATGGTGAAATATTCAAGGTCGCGAGTGCAAGTGAGTGGACAGCTGTTGCTGCAGAATCAGAAGCTCAACAAATGATTCATGACAATTTCCGCCCAGGTGATGTAATTATTTACACAGATGGGTTTGTATTAAGGAACAAAGTATATAAGGGGTTCATGGCAAACACGAATGGACGTCGATTAGTACAAGCAAGCCTGACATATACTATCGCGACTTCTAGTTTGAGAATTGAGGCGGAGGCAGTCACTGCTGTCATCCGCTTATTTGAGAATCAGCTGTAAATACTAGTCGTGATTGTAATTGAATCACAGAGCATGTCGAGATAGGTGGAGATAGGCATACTCCGTGCAGAGTGGCAAGCACACTTCCGAGGTCTAGGATAGTTAGCATCTTTCGGATAAATTCTCCAAGTGATGCCGGTATGTTGGGGAATGAGCTGACAGATGAACTGATGCATGACAAGCTATATGTTGTGAGAGCCTTTGGGAGGGAATGAACAGTGCAAAAGCACAAATAGATCAGTAGAGTCTGAGAAGAATGGCGATGCGAGGGGTTACGAGGGGATCTTGCCTATACTCAACACTAAAGGGAAAAGCGACACGGATATACAGACAGTTAGTGGTGCCACCGGTGGTGGAACACTTAGCTTGCTGCTGTAGATGGGGACGGAGCGCTTATGTGAGTGTCCTGAGTGCTGTGTTGTCGATTCCTAATTCAAAATTTCGCATCAATATCGATTATAGTTTATGAAACTGGAATTCTCGCTACATAAAGTAGTCGGCTGTTAAATCTTGAACGCATGCAGTATGAAACCATGCAGCTGTTTCGGTGATGTACACGATAGGCCCCTGTAATATTACACGATATACTCGCACTGACGATATTTGCAGATAGGATCAGAGTTCTGCAAGCGAAGACCTGCCTAAGAGTAGACAAGAATCACCCCTCGCACGAAGCTCGAGAAAGAGCTAAGTGTTACAGACTGAAAAGAGAAAGGTCTTGGATGGAGCAAACGACGCAGTTAGACCTGTTTGCATGACTGTAAATATTTGGCGGTGTGCTGAGTAGATCAGAGGTGTCAAGGAACAGTCAGTCTTGTGTAGGCTTCTAACCACATTAGGTTGAAAATGTAAGGATTTTCAAGAAGGCGCTGCAAAATCAGAAATTCAACAACTAATTTATGACAATTCCCGCACAGGTGATGATGACTGGCTGCTGAAGATGGGGGAATGCCCGAGTGATTTGATGTCGGCTACTGTGAAGCAACTGAACACACACCATCTGTGCCATTGACGTGTTGTGCGCAGGTCGATATTTTGTATTAGGAGAAAGAAAGAAAGGAGGGGGTGGGGGAATAAGGGGAGAATAAATGTGTATGCCCTGGTCTCCTCTACGCTGTATTCGTACTGAAGCACATTTAAACTAAGAGCATTGTCAAGACTAAACACACGTCTGACCGTCCAAATAGAACAATGTGACCAGTAACCGCAAGACTGAACACACGTTTACGTTTATGATTACAGTGTCAACAAAATTCTGAAAATACATGCCTGGGGATCTACTGTAGCTGATTAGCTTATGTAACAAATTCCGTTGCTTCAATTGTTGCTGCTAATGTGTGTGTGTCTACTTGTGATTGCTCGAGGAAAAACAAAAGGGGGGGGGGGGGGGGGGTAAGGGTGGGGGACAATACCTCCCAAGGTGCACTGAGGTTAAACATCAAAGTCAGGTTTCTATAGTTGTTATCATTTGTATACATATGTGCAGATCATTAACTGTTTGCTCTGACTTACCGCTAAGCCCGCCGTCTGAGAATAAAGACAGAATACATGTACGTTTAAACGTCTTTACAGATTTAAGCTAATTTACTTATCAATTAAAATTGACTGTTTACTAACACTAATTCTGCAACTAATACTTGTTTATATACATACTACTACTGGTATTATTTAATCTACCTCAATACTACTTCAGCTGCCTCTGCTGTTACTGCTACTACAACTGATGCGACCACCACTACTACTACTGCTAATACTGCAATAGTTACTATTAATAGTATCAAGTTTATTAGTACTGCTATAATTACTACCACTATCGCAACTACTACTGTTAAACTGTTACGGTTACTACTAATGCCACTAATATGTCTGCTCCTACCGGTACAACTACAACTGATACAACGGCTTTAAAGATTAGGTTTTCTTCTCTATTTATTGGTTATACCCTTTCTTTATTTGTCTTATCTGAAACATGAATCTTCGGTCGTCTGTTCGCCTACTTATACTGACACCCGATTATTTAAACCGCTTTGTGTACTTTGTGTACAATAAATTCATATTTTATAAGCAAGTGAATTTGTTCTGTTATAAACGGTCTCCTTGTAGCATGGACATAATTCACAGGAAGTGATTAAAAAAAAAAAATGCAGCAAAAGATCTTTAAACCAGATGACTCTGAAGACCATGTAAATAAATCTAATTTATTGGCACACCCAAGTATGATACAACATACCACCAGATGAGCAAATGCAGATAGTAATGGACCTTTTATGACGCCTGTATCTGCCAGAATGCGGAGGAACAGAAATCCAAATGGGAGTAATTTTTAAAAATAGTCTAAACTCAGGAGGTATTGAGAATACTGTCTTGCAGGTCAGAGGTCGTTGCTAGTGGTGGCGATCTTGGCACATAATTGATGAGCAGCGACATGACGACAATCACAGGCCATTTCAACTCTTTCTCAAAAAAAAAAAAAAAGAAATTGTATTTAATCCGTCCTAGGTCCACATATTGGTTCCAGTTCTCAGAAGAAACAGAGAAACCTGGCCATGTCTGATAAAAACTGATAAGTTTACACGCCAGTCTAGCTGATGAAACAGTAGATATCTCACATAATAAGGCAAGTTTTGAACCCAAAGTCCAGACGTGATGACTCTAGTTAAAACCACTTGGCTGGTTTATTTACACCTTTTTTATGGACAGTGCTAAAACCCTAAATAAGAATGATTGAACAGAGGGTGGGCATTCCGTCACTGATCGACAGACACAAAGAAAAACTATTTATTACAGCATGAAAGTCTATCAAAGGTGGGGCTTAAAACCTCTCATGAAGGAACGATTTTGATACCCAACAGTGGAACAGCCGAAGTCTGTTTATTGATTATAAGTGGGAAAAGATCCATAAAATGTCCAGCTAGAGATGTGTGATGGCTTACCAGGTTATGTGGAACAGAATCATGTACAACAAGAATACACTCAGTGGCACAGTACTCCCCACATCCTCAGTATATTGAGGCTAGGCGTATGCATAGTGCAGTACCTTATCGTCTGATGAAAGGATGTGAAGAATATAAATATTTCACACACTGCCTATTGTATAGAGTACATAGTAAGAGACGCTACATATCACCTGTCACAGTGAGAATAGAGATGTGTAGTATAACAACCATCCATTTTATTCTACTACCTTTTTTTAGGAACAGTGTGAAAGAAGCTACACATGAGCTGTCACAGTGAGTATAAGTATGTGTAGCATAACATTCACACACGGATACACCAGTAGACTTGCATGACCCGTCTAAGGTTGTAGTAACATTGGGGAGGTACTGCAGGAATCAGATACCTGCCACAGCATACACCGAGGCTAGGGCACTAGTTGCTCAGCATTATCACCCAGAAGATGTCACCATTTACACAGAGGGGTCCGTGAAACATGGGTCAAGATCAGCATCGGCATACACAACACACAAGATGGGGAATGCATAAAAGAGGATAGCAGCGATAAAGAGACGACTACGTCAAACATCACCATAGAGATAATTTGCTGCCTCCAGGCCACTCGCATAGGTAGCTGAACAAGCGGACACACATGCTGTAATAGTTTTAGACTCCATGAAAATTCCTCAGAAAGTCGCCACAGGTAGACTACGCTCCAAATAGGTAGAAAGCATTCGGAAGTCGCAGTTGACCTCTGTCACCTGTATCTACACACCTGGGTATGCAGGAGTAAATGGCAATTAAAGAGCTGACCAGCTGGCAAGTAATGCACTTATACAAATGCAAAGAGGCATGGACAGAGCTGAAATCATCAATGCTGTACGGTCTAGGTTGGGAAAGTTGCGAATCTCTTAATCTAAGAAGACTCCGTGTCCATAGAGTTAAGGTTTGCGAAGCACGACTACTTCGAGGTAACTTTAAACAATAAAACCAACTCCTCATGGAAACAATCAGTAGTGGTACCTTGGATTGGAAACATGCCTAATGTGCAAAGACGTCTATTGTGATAACATAACAAACACACAGCTACACATCAGCGGTCACACCGGGTATACAGATACCAATCATTTATTCTCTTCTACTTCTGTTTCGTAGCAACAAATTGAGAGAAGCAACAAATCAGCTGTCAAAATTAGTAAAAGGATGTTTAGTATAGCAGTTATTATTGTTGTTCCTATCTCACAGGAGACAGATGGGGAGAACCAACACAGCAACAGATACACTGTCATGTCAACTAAAACACACAGAATATCATACACTGACACTTGTGGAAAAACTGACTTCTAATTCAGCAGATGCATTATAATTCACAGGCATTAACAGTATAAGGCAGCCATCAGAAGTTTTATTACAAACAGTCCGACATTACAAATGCATTTCAATATCGACGGAGCAGCAGTAACAAATGAGAAGTTGCACACGCGATCAGTAATAACCACATAAGTTACGACAAACACTTTGGCTACATGCCACGCGCCATTTCCTAATCCAAGTTCACAACACGTTGGTCACAGTCAAAAAACATTCCAAATGAAATCCGCAACCCACAGTGTAGAGCCATGCACTCAACTTTGTAAATGGGCGACGAAACTATATCCCTTTAGTCTAAAATATATGTAAGTTCAACGTGTAGTGAAGAGAGCTGAGAGAATCAACAGGACTCTCCTTCTAAACAATAACGGGCTCTACTTCGAACGGCACCATAAAAAATAGCCGCCGTAATATGATGCCACATTCTGGCCATAAAATATCCAAAAATATCCGAACGGTGTTCAGGCCTATCTAAAATACGGACTTTCTGCCAAGGGACAAATCGCGGCAAAGCTAGGATTACTAGACAATCAATATCAACATTGCACACGGTGGTAGCAGACGATAAATACCCACCGTTGACAATTTCGAGCGTTTCTGCAGACGATACTAGCAGACGATATTAGCGACCGTTGACAATTTCGAGACATTACAGACGAGAAAAGCCGATTAGCAATACTGTGTTCTTCCGATTGAGGATTTAGCAGCGGTAGATGTCAGACTTATCGGCATGCGCAAAACGCGATTCAACTCATCGCCGAGTGTTTCCCCCGCGCCGCTACGCGCGGTGCGGATGGGGGGCTAAACTAGGTGCCTGGGACTCACGAGTTAAGTAATTGGAGGAAGTTGCAGGAGATGCGGTAGCTGCTTCTCGTGAGTCACAGCTATCTAGTTTAGTCCCCATCAGCGCCGCTGATAAGGCCGGCGGTGAGGCACACTCGCAGAAGCAGGTCCTCAAGTAACATATCGGCGAGACCCTGTTAGAGCATTTGTTTCGTTATACGGAGCTGGCATATTTTTAATAGAACTGAGCCCCATTCGAATATTTTTGGATATTTTATGGCCAGAATGTGGCCAATTTGGCTCTATTTCGAACGGCATCATATTATGTCCACCATTTTATGGTGCAGTTCGAAGTATAGCCCAATAAGGTCTCATTCTTTTCCCTTTGCAGTACCATCCAATTAGGCACTCGGCTCTTCTCGTGTAGGTAAAGTGATGTTATATTTTCATTTATTTCAGCGTGCAGCGTTAATGATATCAGCTCATTAAACAGTCGGATATCAATATAAGCAACAATAACTAATTGATGGGTATTATAACTGAAGCAAAGTACGGCCAACCAAAACAAGAGCACCACAATAAGCCAGGTACCACTAACATTGTCTACGAGTACTGCAATATAATATCTTAAGCCAAGTATCTCGTAGTGCGATCAGTCTTTTCATTATGGATGAGCACATTGTGACGAAGATGACTTAGTGAATTCACTGTCAAGTCTTCTACTGCCTGCCACAAACTCACATCGACAGTCTCTCCAGAAATGGACAATACACCCCAGCCAACTATCCATAGGGTGCCTGTTACGGGCGACTCACATCCGATCTCGCAGATACACCAGCGCGATGTCCAGTGACAGACCTCTAATCGTTCGTCCTCTAAACGACCCCGCCATCATAGGACTCAAGGTAGATGTATCCTTAGTGAACGACTGCAGACATTCCGTCTGCTACCACAGCCACTCATTGGAACATCACTGAGTAACATCATATTAATCAGCCTCCAATACTTCCTCATTCCATTCCACGCTGGCCAACACACACACACACACAGTTTTTCAGCACCTCTGTGCACGCACACCGTTTCCCAACGTGCCGATATAGCGCCACCATAACGACCCCAGCGTCTATGACTGACATAAGTCTGTTCTAGAAAATAACTAACATAATTCCAAAGTCCAAGTCAAGATACACCAAAATAATCCCGGACATTTCACAAAATCTCCACAGAATAAATCCACTCTGTTAAAACCATCTCACATAGCCCATACTTCCACATCACTTGAACAATTACCGCACACACGTGCATATACTCTGATGAACAGAAAACAAATGATTCAAGTACCACGCACTCTCGCCATCAGCGGTCAGGTACACGTGGATTTTACATTACACGCACAACTCGGCAAATTTGCAGCCACCCGTGATTATCATACAATATCAGTTTTACAACGTGTATGGCTCCAATGTCGCATTCCAAAAATGTGAACACATATGAAAGCTCGTCTGTATCCATGCTTCACACAAAGTTCTGGCTTCATTAACTCATTATATACCCATTGAAATCATGCACAACAGATGGTAACATTAAAAATGACAGTAACGTTTAGTTCAGTCCGTATCACTGTTCATAGAATCATATGCTTTAAGGGCCATCTGCACCCTGTTACAGTCAAGTGCCAAAACGGACTCAGTGCACTCACAATTATGGCAGCAATGAACTTCAGACATAGAATGTTTTTGGCATATTCCAGAAATTATCAAATCGGCGAGAAAGATAATGATTTGGCGTTTCGTACCCAGGCAGGAGTGCAGGACACAAAACCTGAGTGTCCTAAGCCAGTTACCGTATGCTATGCTCAGTCTTGATTTCTAAAGCTAGCAAGGTTGGAGCTTTAAGAATGCTCAGGACTTTTAAGCATGACGCCATTACCCTTCTTGGACTCTTGAACGCCTTTGACAAAAGGTATGCAGCACAACCAGCACCTCGGCTTTTGTGAAGTCTCCATGGTGGACTTAAGAAGTGGGACAGACATTGAGAGCAAAGCGAGCATCAGTTAAATAATTACAGAAAGTACGAACGACATCTCCCTTGTTACAAGAGGATGTAGAGAAGCTACACAGAGTTTCACAAACACACACACACACACACACACACACACACACAACTAGAAGCGTTTAAGTGGTGTGCAGAGGAAGCAACAGAGGCTAATTGGGTAAATGTTGTGAGTGAAATTAAGTCAGATAAATCACTGAGTAGGTTTTGGAAACTCTTCAGGCAAATTCAGAGGACGGATAGGCCTATAACTGGGAGCACTATATACACTGATCATGGTATGCCGGGGACAACAGACAGAGAGAAAGGGGAAGCTTTTTTGAAGTGATTTATAGCCCAAACTGATCATTCTGATAAGGAGTTTAGAAATTCAGTTAGAGATACTCTGTCTAATACAATAAATGATATTACGGCCACGGAAGGATACCAGGGCATATACAGCCACTTCTGTTTCTGGTGTTTTTGATGGGTCCCAGTATAGACATGAGACAGTAGCGGAAGCGCTTGTTCTTGTGGATGCCTACAATAGAGTCAGATGTTACATTTTGATATCTGCACTTATGTTGTAGGGGTTTGTCTCTGACTGATGAACTAGATAACAGTTGCCCTGCATGTACGTGTCTTTGTCCTTTTCCTGGGTACATGGACATCAGAACCATCTAATGTCGCCCCAGGACTAAATTAGAGTTCTGCACTTTCACCAGTGATCTTCAATGTTTATGCAAGCAGGACTGCATAACCTGAAGCACCAGGTGTTGGAAGGATATTGGCATTTGCAAATTATATTCTTCCATACAGGCATGCTAATGATAGAAAACAGAAAGACCAAGAGCTACAGGCAACTGTAGACACAGTGACTGACTTGTGTGCAAAAATGTTTGATGTCATGCACTTAGAAAACGCGGCTGTTTTGCGATGTTCTCTGAAAAATAGAGTGCACTAGGTAATGCTCCACCACTCGCAATTAATAACATAAAAATCAAAAGAAAAAACTGAACTGAGGTACCTGGGTATCATTTTAGATTTAAGCATGTCCGTCAGGAGTCAGGTAGAGGCATCTGCGGTAAAATGCTAAAATGGACTAAGTGCTCTCAATATTTTAGCAGCCATGGATATGGAACAAAGAATGATTTTCACAATGTTCAACATTGTGATCCTGTCGGTGATAGATTCAGAACTGAAATGCTTACCATATTAGGGAGTCAGCTGATGAAACTTTAACGCATACAGAATGAAGCCATGTGGAAGAATATGGGATGTACAAGAGATACTATGGTAGTATGTATGCTATGATGCGAAACATTTTTGCACTGTCCCTGTTGCAGATAGGCTCACAGTCTAATTTGTGAATGGAGGTGGATGCAGTCACTGCTGTCTTTCGCTGGTTCAAGAATCAACTGTACACACATGCCTTGATTGTAACTGACTCACATAGCTTGTGGATACAGGTTGAGACAGGCATGCTCCGTGCAGTGTGACCAGCATCCCTCGAGAGGTCTCGTGTAGAAAGTATCCTTTGGAAATGTTAACCAGGTCATGCTTTTTTGAATAAGGAAATAAGTGGTCGGTTCTGTACCAGGGGTGGTGAACATATGTATGATAAGCTAGATTTTGTAAAGATCCTTTGAGAGCAAGTGAACAGTGCATAAGCACAAACAGATCGTTAGGGTGTGATGATAGTGGTGCTGAGAGGATTTACGATGGGACCTGACTAGCGCTCAAAACTTTAGAGAAAAGCAAGAAAGTCATTCAATCAGACAGTTACTGGTGCCATCATTGGTTTAACTCATTACGTCCCAGAGTGTTTAGCATCAGAAGGCCCAAGTGGTACTTAAGAGAGAAGTCAAATCGGCACATCTTGCATTCATTGTGGTTCTAGGTAGGAAGCTATGAACGTATGGTGTGTTCTTTGGGACTCAAAGGGTTAACTCTTCACTGCTGTTGGAGATGAGGACGGAGAGCTTATCGAAGTGTACTAAGTGCTGTGACGTCGATTCTTATTTCCAAATTTCACATTTATATCGATGATAGATTATTGAATAGATATGTTCGCTACATAAAGTAGTCAGCTGTTAAATTGTGAACGCAGACAGTATGAAGCCATGCAGCTGTTTCAGTAATGTACGCGATAGGCCCCAGTAATACTACGCAATATACTTGCACTGACGTTATTTGCTGATAAGATCTGAGTTCTGCAAGCGAAGGCCTGCCTAAAAGTAGTTGTAGACAAGAAACACCCTTCGCACAAAGCTCCAGACAGAGCTAAATATTACAGACTGAATAGCAAAAGGTCTTGGATGGAGCAAGCAGAAAAACAGTCAGACCGGTTTGCATGATTGCAAATATTTGGCGGGGTGGTGAGTAGATGAGAGGTTTCAAGGAACACTCAGACGTTTATGTGGTAATGCGGACAGATGCAAAATCAGTACTTGAAGCACTCTAGGAAACTACCAGAATTGCAAACACTGCTGACGCAAATTAGCCTTCAGCGAAGAGTTGTAATGCAGTGGATACCATCACATGTGGAGTGCCTGAAAATGAGAAAGCTGATAAACTGGCAGGAAAAGGTGCGATAAAAGTGCAGCTGGATGTACCAGTCACAAACCACAAAAATAAAAGAATCATTAAATCAATCAGGAAACTACCAGCCCCAGCACAAGACGACTATTTTATTATGGACAGATCAGAACAAATCAGTATCCTCCGCCTCAGAACAGGGCACAACCGATTACATAACCAGATGTACACAAAATTCAAGATAGGCGTATCAGCCATGTGCACCTGTGTAAAGGTGCCCCAGACAGCAGAGCATGTACTCCAGGACTGCACCGAATTTGACACATTAAGGCAAACCTTTTGGCCAGAAAGAACAACAATGGAACGTCAACTCTATGGACAACTGAATGAATTAACAACAACAGTGAAATTTATACAAGAGGCGAAATTGCTGATATAGACAGCTTATTTCAGGCGAACGAAAAAAGAAGAAGGAGAAGTCAGACGTGTGAAGGCTTCTAAACACATTTGGGACGGGAATTAGTGGTTTACTAGAAGGCCCTGCAAAATAAGAAATTCAACAACTAATTTATGACAATTACAACATATGTAATATGATTATCTACGCTGTTGGCTCTGTGTTGAGAGTTAGAAGACGTGCCCGTGCACTAGGTGTTGGATGGATATTAACATTTGCAGATGGTGTTCTGGCTTATAGGCAGCGATCACATAATCAACAGATAGTCCAAGCGCTGCTGACAACTGTAGAAAACTTGAGTTACTGGTGTGTAGAACTGGGTGCTGCCATCAACTCAGAAAAGGCAGCTGTTTGTGTTGCTCTCTGGACAATAGAATTATAAAATCTAATGTTATTTCAACCCTGACACATTTAATAGCAAAAGAAAATTGCAACCTTTAGCGCAACAAAGCCGGTCATAAAATCTCAAAACATTTAGTTTGATAATGATGGTCAGGCACTTTCGTTGGGTAAAAAAAATATCTGCTATCACATGTTGTAACAGACTCGCAAAGATGACTGAGAACGGTGGGGACAGGTGTGCTCCGGGCAGAGCAAAATGACTGGCTGCAAAGGACTTTCACACGGATTGAAAATTCTTCCTGTTTATAACGACACATATTTATCCTGTTTAGCGTCGAAAAAAATGTTTTAAAGACGCTCTGAAATTGTACATGCTGTCTGGTCTTGTCGTCCTTTTGCAACAGACGCATCCTTGCAGGGGAGGGGGTGAAGAAAATGATGACAGGCGAGTAACGGTTGACTCTGTAGCAGCTGCGCTAGTTCAGCATACAACATAATGCATGACCGATTGAAAGTTAATAAAGTGTGCGCAAGGTGGGTACCCTGACAATTGACCGACGAACACAAAATGAACTGATTAGGCCTGTGCTTACAGCATCTTCGTCGATAGGCAGGTTAAGGAGAACACATGATGAACACAATTTTTACTTGATACCAATCATGGGTGCATACATATCAGCCTGAATTAAAACGTGATGCCGTGCAATGGAAACACGATTTTTCGCATTGTGTTTAAAAATTAAAGATAACGCCATGAGCAGGGAAGGTTATGCTGACTGTGTTTTCGGATCGTTAATGAGTGCGTTTAATCAATTAAAAAACATTTAAATGCTGACTTATAGTGTTAAATTATATAGATGTTTCATGATACAATTTAAAAAAAAAAACGTCTAAGCCTACTGACTAGAGAAGTAGTCCTTTATTACAATGCACACACAATGAATGCACACACGGCTCGGTTTACTTAGGGGAAAATTAACCATTTAGGTGAAGGGTTTTGGAAAATCCATCTTACAGACCATCTTAGCCTATAGCGATTTCCGCCTTTTTGGTCCACTGAAAACCCAATTTATCGGGATGCATTTCAGGAATGACGCAGAATGTGAAGTGAAAATGTGGTTTAAAAATACTGAGCACCCTGTTCTATGCTGCAGATTTGGAAGAAATGATAAAGCGATTTTGGTGGAAATTATGTTGAAAAAAAAAAAAAGTAAGAGTATATATGTACATGGTTTTTCAAGTTGTTATCGTGGTAGGCTTTTTTTTTGTTTTTGTTTAAAAACATGTCACTTACTTAATGACTTTAACTAGTGTCTATAAATATGATTGCTATTATAAGACAATATACGAAATGATGGGACAAACGCACACTGTGTGACAGGAAAAAAACATACATACACACACGTGCATATGCACGCACGTAAATGACATATGGGTTTATGATTACAAAGTCAACAAAGTTTCTATAACGCATGTCTGCGGATCCACTGTAGCAGAGCAGTGGTAACGAATACCGCTGCCTAATGATGTGCTGGTATTATGTGTGCGCATGTGCGCGCGCGCGTGTGTGTGCATGTGTATGTGTGTGTCCACTTGAGCTAGTTTGGAAATAAAGTCGGGAAATGGAAGGTGTGACGAGAAGCAAAGAATACTGTGCGTGATGAAGAGAATGACAATTCAGTCAGCTTTTT
>CAJHNH020005551.1:0-20068 GCA_905116865.2 Candidula unifasciata
CACAAAAATATAATACCCATAGATTCATACCAACACTCACATAAAGTGATAAATACATGTGCTTTCCTCTCTCTCCTTTCTCTTTCTCACTCTCTCTGTGTATGTATGAATCTTATCTGTGTGTCTGTGTATGTGTCTTCTCTTTCTGTCCATCTGTGTGTGTGTGTTCTCTCTGTGTCCATCCTCTCTCTCTCTCTCTGTCCATCCACCCTCTCTCTCTCTCTCTCTCTCTCTCTCTCTCTCTCTCTCTCTCTCTCTCTCTATCTTTACAACACGTGAACTATCGCAATGTAAGACGGCTCTCCAGGGTTTGATCTCAAACTTCCATATCAAACTTTTTCTGTACTACCATTCTGCCACCTAAACAACTTCTGTAGTATACTCTGTTGAAACTCCCGTCTATACGCCTTTCCCCCAGTGACTGGACTTATATTGATATGTTCGGTCCAGTGAGTAAGGACACACTTGATTGCTACCAGGCAAGCCACTGTTTGACTGTAGCTGAACGTACAACTTCTCACTTGGTTTACGTGTGAAACTAACCCAGCTCCGTGGCGCTCAGTTAGACCGGGGTCACTTGATGTAAGTAGAGTTCAGATCAGCACAACAACTTGGAGCAATCACGGGCTGTCTCTTTGAAACTTCACCAACTGTATCAACAAGATTTGTGTTTCAGCTGATATCGTCAAACTTCTCGACTCAGGATGTAAATGATGGGGAGAAATTATTGTCGTGCAAACAATAAGTAGGTCACGCGGACGTTACGCCCTGTGTTTGGTTTAGTTTGAGTGGATTGTCTCCACTTGTGTGCATGCTGCATTACTCTCAAGTGGCTTCCTGACAACGGTGAGTACGTCGAAAACGAGATGTCCACAATCCCTCTTGTGATTGTTCAACAAATAGAAAGTTTTGTATTCTGGCAGTTACGTTATATTTATTTTATAATATGTTGTTATTTTTTAAAATTCTTCCAGGAAATGCCTGTCATGCGGATTAAATTATCGTAACGTGTTTGATTCAATTAAATATTTTGTTTGGAAATGTTTTGTTTCTCTAAATGATTTTGAGTCAGTATGATATTGTTTTAATACATCATATCAGACTGTAGTGTGTCAATGAACAGACTGTAGTGTGTCAGTGAACAGACTGTAAGTGTGAGAGTAAACAGACTGTAGTGTGACAGTGAACAGACTGTAGTGTAACAGTGAACAGATTGTAGTGTAACAGTGAACAGACTGTAGTGTGGCAGTGAACAGACTGTAGTGTGACAGTGAACAGACTGTAGTGTGACAGTGAACAGACTGTAGTGTGACAGTGAACAGACTGTAGTGTGACAGTGAACAGACTGTAGTGTGACAGTGAACAGACTGTAGTGTGACAGTGAACAGACTGTAGTGTGACAGTGAACAGACTGTAGTGTGACAGTCAACAGACTGTAGTGTGACAGTGAACAGACTGTAGTGTGACAGTGAACAGACTGTAGTGTGACAGTGAACAGACTGTAGTGTAACAGTGAACAGACTGTAGTGTAACAGTGAACAGACTGTAGTGTGACAGTGAACAGACTGTAGTGTGACAGTGAACAGACTGTAGTGTAACAGTGAACAGACTGTAGTGTAACAGTGAACAGACTGTAGTGTGACAGTAAACAGACTAGTGTGACAGTAAACAGACTAGTGTGACAGTAAACAGACTAGTGTGACAGTAAACAGACTAGTGTGACAGTAAACAGACTGTAGTGTGACAGTAAACAGACTGTAGTGTAACAGTGAACAGACTGTAGTGTAACAGTGAACAGACTGTAGTGTAAAAGTGAACAGACTATAGTGTGGCAGTGAACAGACTGTAGTGTGACAGTGAACAGACTGTAGTGTAACAGTGAACAGACTGTAGTGTAACAGTGAACAGACTGTATTGTGACAGTAAACAGGCTAGTGTGACAGTGAACAGACTAGTGTGACAGTAAACAGACTGTAGTGTGACAGTAAACAGACTGTAGTGTGACAGTAAACAGACTAGTGGGACAGTGAACAGACTGTAGTGTGACAGTGAACAGACTGTAGTGTGACAGTGAACAGACTAGTGTGACAGTGAACAGACTGTTGTATGACAGTGAACAGACTGAGTGTGACAGTAAACAGACTGTAGTGTGACAGTGAACAGACTAGTGTGACAGTGAACAGACTATAGTGTGACAGTGAACAGACTAGTGTGACAGTAAACAGACTGAAGTGTGACAGTGAACAGACTGTAGTGTGACAGTGAACAGACTAGTGTGACAGTGAACAGACTGTAGTGTGACAGTGAACAGACTGCAGTGTGACAGTAAACAGACTAGTGTGACAGTAAGCAGACTGTAGTGTGACAGTAAGCAGACTGTAGTGTGACAGTGAACAGACTGTAGTGTGACAGTGAACAGACTGTAGTGTGACAGTGAACAGACTGTAGTGTGACAGTGAACAGACTGTAGTGTGACAGTGAACAGACTGTAGTGTGACAGTGAACAGACTGTAGTGTGACAGTGAACAGACTGTAGTGGGACAGTGAACAGACTGTAGTGGGACAGTGAACAGACTGTAGTGGGACAGTGAACAGACTAGTGTGACAGTAAACAGACTGTAGTGTGACAGTGAACAGACTATAGTGTGACAGTGAACATACTGTAGTGTGACAGTGCACAGACTATAGTGTGACAGTGAACAGACTGCAGTGTAACAGTGAACAGACTGTAGTGTGACAGTAAACAGACTGTAGTGTGACAGTAAACAGACTGCAGTGTGACAGTAAATTGACTGCAGTGTGACAGTAAACAGACTGTAGTGTGACAGTAAACAGACCATAGACGAGGGACATGACTTCTGTGGTCAAGGCTGTGATTGGTATAATCAATATGAGAGTTATGAAATAGGTACCAAAGTTGTAGTGTCGTTTATGAAATCGGTACCAAAGTTGTAGTGTCGTACAGTCTTGTCATCTGTGTAGTGTCGTACAGTCTTGTCATCTGTGTAGTGTCGTACAGTCTTGTCATCTGTGTAGTGTCGTACAGTCTTGTCATCTGTGTAGTGTTTTACAGTCTTGTCGTCTGTGAAGTGTCGTACAGTCTTGTCATCTGTGTAGTGTCGTACAGTCTTGTCATCTGTGTAGTGTCGTACAGTCTTGTCATCTGTGTAGTGTCGTACAGTCTTGTCATCTGTGTAGTGTCGTACAGTCTTGTCATCTGTGTAGTGTCGTACAGTCTTGTCATCTGTGTAGTGTCGTACAGTCTTGTCATCTGTATAGTGTTTTACAGTCTTGTCGTCTGTGAAGATCTTGTACATTGCTACCACACGTATACGACAAAGGGCCACGTTATAAAAGATACTTCCTATGTGTTACATTACACCTAAAAATGTATATACGGAAACTTCTATCTCGGTTATTAGTCGCCTCTTCATACTTAGTTAAGGACTATATTCCCATCCACGAAATTCACCCTTCTACCCCTTTTTGTTTTGTTTTGTTTGGGTGTGTACCCACACTAGCCAGCGGTAATGTTTCTCCAACTACGCATTCACAGATTACAATCGTCTCAATGTAACAGTGTAGACTATACATAGTTATTAATCAGTTAATCAATCAGTCAACTAAGCTACCTACAAATTTGATGTCAATCAGTCGAGGTCTCCATCGACATTACCTGTAGCCTGTAACCATGGACATTACCTGTACATTACCTGTAACCATGGACATTACCTGTAGCCTGTAACCATGGACATTACCTGTAACCATGGACATTACCTGTAGTCAGTCGCTGTCGACATTGCCTCCGTTCCTCATCATAATCACGGACATGATGCCATGAAAAACCCTTTCAGATGTACGTCCCATTTCATTAGTATACTGAATCTGTCTTACTCTGCTATCTTCACACAGCTGGAACCCGCCCAGTCCTGAGCGCCAAGCCGCGCTCTACAAAAGTATTCAGCGATGAATATCCTTCACAGCCAACTCAACGGCAATGAACCCAGTTTGCTTCGACAGCTCATCTCTAAAACCTTTACCCCGTCCAGCCAGTCAGTTGGCCAATGTTTCCAGACGTGCCCCAAGCCGGCATCGTCTGCACGTCGCACTCAACCACACGTGACCCAGCACAACCTGGCAGGATTAATCGCCAACACCACGTTCTTTAGATTCATCGCCACCAGCCCCATATTTGAGTCTCCCGACGAGGCAAAAGATCAGAAACAGTCTCCTATTCAGATATCAAGTTCAGGATCTTCAAATGGACGTTTTGTTTCTGAGAATCTCAACCTGACGTCTCACAAACCAACAGATGTAGCCAGCTATCAAGATCCTAATGTAAACGAATGTGATATCGTTTCGTCAAACTCTCCAATATGTGCCCAGACACACGCATTCAGTCCCAGCATATCTTCCCTGTCCCTGGATGACCAGACAGATCATTTGGGCAGTTTAGCACTCAACGACCAGATGCTGACCAGATCACCTGTACGTACATCCCTGCGTCGCTCCTCCTTGCTGCCACAAGTCTGGAGGAAGGACATCATATTTGGTGCCGTCATTGGGAAAGGTGGCTTTGGTAAAGTGCACACAGGTAGGTGTCGTGTCATGCAATACATGTAGTGTTTAGCTGATGGTTCACTCTGCATGTGATTCTGCTTGTGTCATGCAACTCATGTAGTGTTTAGCTGATGGGTCACTCTGCATGTGATTGTGCTTGTCGTGTCATGCAACTCACGTAGTCTTTAACTGATGGGTCACTCTGCATGTGATTGTGCTTGTCGTGTCATGCAACTCATGTAGTGTTTAGCTGATGGGTCACTCTGCATGTGATTGTGTTTGTCGTGTCATGCAACTCATGTAGTGTTTAGCTGATGGGTCACTCTGCATGTGATTGTGCTTGTCGTGTCATGCAACTCATGTAGTGTTTAGCTGATGGGTCACTCTGCATGTGATTGTGCTTGTCGTGTCATGCAACTCATGTATTGTTTAGCTGATGGGTCACTCTGCATGTGATTTTGCTAATTCCCGATAAAAATAAAGGGCTATAAAGAATGTTTCGAGGGGAAGGGGGGTGTAGATTGCGAACCCCTTTTCAGATCAAAGATACCAAGTTGCGGAACTTGCTTCTATTAGAAACAGGGTCCTGTTACTGCAAGGGTTGTCTCGCCTGATGGCCTATCTTTTTCCGGATGTATTTGAAACTGCTGATTATTGCTTAGAAAGGTTGTCTACAGTTTCCTGCTCGACTTATCCTGATACAATTTTCTAAGCAGTCTGCTGGTAGGATGACTAATTTGCTATAATCACTTCTTTACCAGTGCCTGTGATGAGAAATTTCTTTCATGTATGTAGGTATGTATTAAGTTGTACCCCACCAGGACATCACACAAAGCGATAAATACCTGGTGGCACTTTGTGCAACCATCCGGATAAAGATTACCCGAGGAGAGGTCCCAGAAACCCCGTTCAGCCGTTAGGCCATATCTATGGCCCCGCTATATTTAGGGCCCCCAACAAAAGCTAGGGTGAGGCTTCAAATAACAAAAATTTGCATCCCACATGGGAACGGCATCGCCTCTATGAAACTTGTTTGTTTGCTTGCGCTTCATAAATGCTGCATTGTTTTCCCATCAGTTGTAGTCATTTACTCAACTGAGTCGCCTATAGCACTAGCTAAGCTGTTCGAAGCCGGGAGCAAACGGCTCGGTCAGTGTTATATGAATTCAAATGTCCAGCTAGGGATTGTCAACTGAGCGTTTTCTCTCAAATTCAGTGCTCGGATTTGTTGGCCTCACAAACAACTGCAAGAATAGCGGTGCTTTGGCTCAGAAGCTGATCCTTGGAGTCATACATCAGCTGACCCCGAGAGATTGGGTAGGAAGTGGGATGATGCAGTACCCGAAGCAGACTGTCGGTTTATCAATGTGGCATTGAAACACAGAACTGCGATAGGACAAACAGAAGAGATGCTAAATAACTGCAGATGCTAAGAGAAGAGAGGCATCGGTTTTTTATTGAACTGGCACCATGATACAATAGTATTCAACCTGATGGACTAGACATGACACCAAACAACTACGACACCATACAACCATGACATCATACAACCACGACACCATACAACCACGACACCATACAACCACGACATCATACAACCATGACATCATACAACCACGACACCATACAACCACGACACCATACAACCACGACACCATACAACCACGACACCATACAACCACGACACCATACAACCACGACATCATACAACCACGACATCATACAACCACGACACCATACAACCACGACCCCATACAACCACGACATCATACAACCACGACACCATACAACCACGACATCATACAACCACGACATCATACAACCACGACACCATACAACCACGACACCATACAACCACGACATCATACAACCATGACATCATACAACCATGACACCATACAACCATGACATCATACAACCATGACATCATACAACCACGACACCATACAACCACGACATCATACAACCATGACATCATACAACCATGACACCATACAACCACGACACCATACAACCACGACATCATACAACCACGACATCATACAACCACGACATCATACAACCATGACATCATACAACCATGACACCATACAACCACGACCCCATACAACCACGACACCATACAACCACGACATCATACAACCACGACATCATACAACCACGACACCATACAACCACGACATCATACAACCATGACATCATACAACCATGACACCATACAACCACGACCCCATACAACCATGACACCATACAACCACGACATCATACAACCACGACATCATACAACCACGACCCCATACAACCACGACACCATACAACCACGACATCATACAACCACGACATCATACAACCACGACACCATACAACCATGACACCATACAAACGACCCCATACAACCACGACATCATACAACCACGACACCATACAACCACGACACCATACAACCACGACCCCATACAACCACGACCCCATACAACCACGACACCATACAACCACGACATCATACAACCACGACATCATACAACCAGGACACCATACAACCACGACACCATACAACCACGACATCATACAACCACGACATCATACAACCAGGACACCATACAACCAGGACATCATACAACCACGACACCATACAACCACGACACCATACAACCACGACACCATACAACCACGACACCATACAACCACGACACCATACAACCACGACATCATACAACCACGACATCATACAACCAGGACACCATACAACCACGACACCATACAACCACGACACCATACAACCACGACACGGTGTAGCATCAAGCCTACCGCCTTGTTTCTCTGTCTTCTCTTGCTGTTATTCGCCACATATGGTGTCTCATTTATGAGCCGCGTGATTTGTTTCCAGGTGGTAAAAACAACTTCCAGGACTGATCAAAGCCTTGTTCTGATGCTCTCAATGTAATGACACCAAAGACTCTTTCTGTAAGATAGGGGAACATGCTACTAATTTGTTTAACTTCCAATACATTTATGTTCCATAGATTTCTCATTGCTGCACCCAAATAACAAATGGCAGTATAGACGGTGGGATACCATATTTCACCAATCGTATTTGCTTGAGACGATTCCTGTAACGTTTGTTGACAAGGGAGAGAATCACAATTACATACAGTTAAACAATAAGGTGGTTGTTTCACTTGAAAGAATCATAAAGCTTGCACAGATGAGGCCCCGCCGAGTTCAATTACATTCGTTCTCTGGCAAGTGGCAACAGTCTCCTCATTCACTGACAGTTACATCGCTTGTAGTTGACCGTGATCAATTTGTCTCCCCCCCCCCTCTCCCTGACCAGGCTGCTCTTTGATGTATACTATTATCTACCGTTCTTAATTATTCTTGAACTTTATTTAAGAAAACAACACCAATCTTGAAGTAGCCATGGAACCGAGCAATTAAAGAAGTCACTCTCCCCTCCTCCAACCACCCCTCCCTCTCTCTCACACACACTCGACTACAGGTTAATTGGTAACCGTTTTGTGGTGACCCGGTAGAGCGGTGTCGTGTGACTATACGTCTGAACGCGGTTTCCGGGATTTGTTGCCGTTTGATTCTCGTTTTTCAGATGTAATTACTACATAATGCAAATATGAAGGGGTTAAACTGCGAAAACATTGTTATGATTAGCCTGAGTTTGTCTTCTGTGGAAGAGTCTCCGTTGTTTTAACTATGCAACCATGGTATCACATGTCTGTGCTATGTTTCATTCATGGATTTCTGTCATTTTTGGTTGACTTGCAATTTTGTTTATGGACATTTATAAAGAAAAACAAAAAGTTCAGATCAGATTTGATTATGTTTGAATCTGCCCAGTTGCGGGTTAAACTATTTAGTCAGAAGGAGGCACGGGTGACCAATGATTGGCCGCTAGCGCACACGTGACCAGAAAGTTAGAGGACAGGGAAAACTTGATTATAAACTTGTAGTCGCCGGAACACACGTTGTTAACAAGAAGTCGCCAGTAAAGTCCAGAAAAAGACAGCTTTCCACACTTCCAGGCATATAGGGCTGGACCTACATTTTATAGACCATTCGGCACTCAGGGTGCGGGGGGAGGGGATGTGGTCAACACCACCCTAAAGTAGACAAACTTATCCATGAAAAGCCAGCATTCTTGGCCTCCTGCAAGTAGATAGACTTATCCATGAAAAGCCAGCATTCTTGGCCTCCTGCAAGTAGACTTATCCATGAATAGCCAGCATTCTTGGCCTCCTGCAGGTAGACAGACTTATCCATGAATAGCCAGCATTCTTGGCCTCCTGCAGGTAGACAGACTTATCCATGAATAGCCAGTAGAGTAGACTTATCCATGAAAAGCCAGCATTCTGGCCTCCTGCAAGTAGATAGACTTATCCATGATCCATTTCTGGCCTCCTGCAAGTAATAGACTTATCCATGAAAAGCCAGCATTCTTGGCAACATCATCATTGTGCCGTGTCGGTAAGCGTAGGCTGTCACACGATCGCCATACTCACGGATCAGGTCTGTTTTTAACCCCTGTCTTTTTGGTCAAGTTATTCAGGAACGTTTTACATTGTCTTCCTTTTGCCCTCTTTTCATCCTTTTTACAACTTGTGACCATGTTCGCGAGTTCATTCCTTGTCGTAACATATCAAACTCACTTACACACACACACACGCACACACACACACACACCACACAGACACCACACACACACACCACGTACACACCACACACACACACCACGTACACACCACACACACACACAACACACACAACACACACACACACACCACACACACCACACACACACACACCACGTACACACCACACACACACACACACAACACACACACACCACACACACACCACACACACACACACACGACACACCACACACACACACACACACACACACCACACACACACACACACACACGACACACCACACACACGACACACCACACACACACACACACACACTACACACACACACACTACACACACACACCACACACTCACGACTATGTTCATCTTTTGTTCTAATCAATTTACGACTTTGACCTGTCTCAATGAGGAATGTTTCCTTTGTTTCTTTATCACTCCAGGATATTCTTTGCATTCTTCTCAAAAATTACATCTCCACATCAGCCGACATCAATGACACTGGTGTAGTTTTGCAATTTAGTGTTACAAGGGGCGTTACTGTTGCGTCCCAGCTGTCCGACTATAGCTGACCGTTCTTGTTGTCTTTGATCAGGACACATCCATGGGCGACCAGTGGCCATCAAAGTGGTGCAAAAGAGAAGGGGTTCCGGAATCCATCGCGAGATCCTGCAGGCAGAGAGACTTGCGTTCTCACTCCATCTGAGGCATGAGAACATCATCAGTAAGTATGCTTTCTTGATCAGTAAGTTCTCTGGCCTCCACACACAGTGCTCGGCTGTTCAAACCCTAAGTTGGGGGACCGGGCTGCGGAATAATGGATCATAACGCCAGTCTCTGAACACGGGAAACATTGGAAACACGGGAAACATTGGAAACAGGGGAAACATTGGAAACACGGGAAACATTGGAAACAGGGGAAACATTGGAAACACGGGAAACATTGGAAACACGGGAAACATTGGAAACACGGGAAACATTGGAAACAGGAAAGGGTTCGATTATGTCCAATCAGATTTCATAATAAGGTTTTTATTAATGACTGGCAATGTTAAACCTTTACGGTGCTTACATTTACAAGTCTTATGTCTACAAAATGGTTAAATCTACAAGATAGTGAAATCTACAATGTTATTAAATCTACGTCATTGATAAAATCTAGAAAGTGATAAAATCCATAATATGTTCAAACTTTCAATTTTGGGTTATTAGGCAAGATGGTTAAATCTACATTACTTTGCATATAATTAATTAAATTAGAAGAATTGACCAACATTCAGATGACAGAAATGGGAGATTGTTGTCAGCTGAAACCAGACTGATCTTATAACTACTTGATATCTGAGAATGTTGAATTCATCATTTTCACAGCTTAGATTTGCGGATGACATGTTTTGCTTAATCAAAATGATACCCTCTTTTATTTAGAAATGGAATTAGCCATTATAATTTGAATTTTTTAAAATCTGAGACTAAATTAAATGTTGAATCTTTTGTATAAAGAATATCGAATATGATAATAACTTATTTATAGCCTTTGTAGACTAGGATAGACTAGGAAAAAGCTTTTGACAGGGTCAATAGACAACAGTTATGGAAACAAATAGCTTGATATGGAGTAAGTGAACACCTCATTGCAGTTTGCAAAAGCTTTTACAGAGATTGTAGAAGCGTAGAATAAACCAGGATACATCTAAACCATTCAAAGTGCAACCTGGAGTAAGACAAGGAGGTGTCTTATCACCACTCCTGTTTATCAACTACATGGACAGTATAAGCTAGGATGCCAGGCCCAGGAACGAAAATAATAGTATTGTCAACGAATGACTCTTTGCTGAAGACCAGGCCTTGATTGCAGATACAGCCATGAATATGCAACAACAGCTCACATCCATGGCTGAAAAATATAAATCAAATAAGATAGAGTATACATATATTAAACAGGCATCTGAGTTTACAAATCTTGGAACAACATTCACAGAAGTTGGTCAACTGGACAAAGAATTTAACATTCGATACATTAAAGCAGGCTCCTGTACAACATAAGGCACTCCCAATCATCACAAAGAAACATCTCATACAAGGCATATTCATTACCAGCCTGTGCTATCAGTAAAAGATACGACACAATAGACAACATAAAAATCTGATGTATCGTTACCATGTCGGGACTCGAACCTGTCACCTCCACGTGACATGTTTGTCATTCAACCTATGCTTGGTTAAAACAAATAACTGTAACCTATGGTGCCATTTGAACGGTTTGAGACGAATTTTGTCCAAATTCCACAATTGTGGATTTTAAGCTAAACGATAGATATGGCCAACGTAGTTACCTTGTTTTATGGTTGCCTATTTGGTCATGTATCATAAGCCATGTGTTTCCATGGCGAGGAGCAGTCATCATTTGGAGGCCACAGGTTCGAATCCTGGCAAGGTAACCAAAGTTTTCGGTTATGTTGTATATGCATGTAAATTAACTTATCACAGACATCAGAAGGAGACAGTCATCTTTTTTCTGCCATGTTATGAGAAGAGGAAAAATGGAACATGTTGTCACCACTGGAAAGAGCTGTGGAAGTAGAGATAGAGGAAGACAACGAGAGAAGATGCTTGACAGTCTTGTTGCATGGCATGGAGGTGTGTCGGCACACGAACTGATACATGCTGCATTAGATCGCAGATTGTGAAGAGGCATGATCGCCCACTCCAGTCGGCAAGGCACCTGATGATGATAATGCATATTTATGTGTAAAACCGGTAGGTCGTGTGAAAATAGAGCATTGACCCCACAGCAGTAGTTTGAGAAGCAAACACACCAGCTACTGTGCCTTATTGCTTTATTTCTTAATTAGCATAATCTGATATGCTAACAGTGTATGAGATCTTGTTGACGCACATCTGTCCCGTTGTTTAGTACCCACATCTGTCCCGTTGTTTAGTACCCACATCTGTCCCGTTGTTTAGTACCCACATCTGTCCCGTTGTTTAATACCCACATCTGTCCCGTTGTTTAGTACCCACATCTGTCCCGTTGTTTAGTACCAGTCTTGTCAAAGCATCCAGTATTTTTTAGATCTATTTTCCTAGATCTTATGGCGATTAGTTCATGATCACTGCCAGGAAAGAAATCCATGGCAAACTACATTAAGATACCAAGAATTGTCAAAGCTTTATACACATCTTCAAAAAAAGGGGTGTAAATGGGTGCACCGTGGCACCGGTAAGAATCTTCTAGATGTCATAAAATGCATTCTTGTGTTTGACATGTCAGTCGTGTGACACCTGCCTTGACTGTCCCCAGGTATCCTGGGTTTGAACCTCTGTGACGGCCTGCGAGGCGACGCCCTGATCGTCATGGAGCTGGTCAGTCCTCGGACCCTGCAGTCGGTCTTGGATGACTGCAGTGAGACTGTGACCCTGGACACTAGGCTCAAGTTTGCCCTGCAGGTAGGAACCAAGGGTGCACTTTTAATTCTAGTTCTTAAAACTTCCACTAAATTCAAAAAGATAAGGTCAATTTAACAGGCATTTAGGCGTCTTGTGCATATAGAGTTTGACCTATATAAATTATGTAAAACCAGGCGGCACTCAGGTGTTGATGGGGTCAAGATAATGTCGGCCATCTTTACTTCCCGTCACTTCATTTGCTACCAGTTTAAGACTGGGTTGACCTGGGGGCAAGGGTTATTTTTTTTTTATTTTTATTTTTTTTTGAAAAAATTGTTCTTAGTCAACATTGATGATCTAGAATTAAAGAAATAATACACCTGTGTCTTTTATTCGGAGCGTGTCAAGATTTGTGCAATGATGCCTAACTTGCCGATTTGTTAAAACGGCAGAAACCCACGTACAGTGGATTTTATTACATTGTAGCATCTAAGGCAATGAAAGTGCTGACGCTTTAGCCAAAGAAGACAGCAGCAAACCGCAGATCTACATGCCACGATCTTTTCCAAAAGTCAAAACCCTCATTAAGAGGAAATCAGGAAAAGATTGGAAAGCTAACACTGGTTATAACCATGAAACAAGATTTCCTATCACCTGAACATAATAAACACGGTCACGATTTGTTGTTTCCGCACTGGACACTGCAGACTCAACAAACGCTGAAATAAATTAGGTATGATCCACACAGCTCTCTGCCAGTGTCTTTGTGCTCAACAGGCTCCAGAATATGTCTTACAAGGCTGTTTTGTCCTGGTGGATCTTGGAATCATGCGGCCACACCCGATAGAACTGACAACCACGTTTTGGGGAAACATAAGAGACCTTGAAAGAGACCTGTGGGTAAACATCAGCAAGTGTCGTGGCCCCAACGCCAGCAGATCAATGACATGATCCTTCTGTGGTTCCATGGAGGGAGAACCTGGTCGGTACCTCCGAAATCTGTATAACTAGCGTGCAGTTAAAGGCGACTAGTTATGATTGTGGTAAAATTAGATGTATTGGGCCGAAATGTGCATATATCACAGCCTAGCTGAAAGCCACAATACAAAGTGCTGACCGTACTTTCAAGAGTAAAGGCAGAAGACGAAAAAAAAAGTAAGAAAGGTTTAGGATCGAGTTCTACCATCTTGAGAGGATGCGAGAACTTGTTTCATTTATTTCTGTTTTGTCGATAACATCCAGTGGTAAATCTGTCAATAACATCCAGTGGTAAATCTGTCAATAACATCCAGTGGTAAATCTGTCAGTAACATCCAGTGGTAAATCTGTCAGTAACATCCAGTGGTAAATCTGTCAATAACATCCAGTGGTAAATCTGTCAATAACATCCAGTGTTAAATCTGTCAATAACATCCAGTGGTAAATCTGTCAATAACATCCAGTGGTAAATCTGTCAATAACATCCAGTGGTATGTCAATAACATCCAGTGGTAAATCTGTCAATAACATCCAGTGGTAAATCTGTCAATAACATCCAGTGGTAAATAAAGAGTTTTGAGTTTGTGTTCTCTTCATGGTACTGCTGACCCGTCCTTAGATGCACAGATTTCACCTCAGCAATGACCACTATTACAACGATTGCATCGCATTAGTGTTCTGAGGTTAATAGTGCAAATCCTATGCTGCTTGATCAGATCTCTTATACGTCCAGTGTACCTCCTGTGCTGATCTTTACTCGTACTTCTCGCATTCCTAGCGACGATATACTGATCTTTACTCGTACTTCTCGCATTCCTAGCGACGATATACTGATCTTTACTCGTACTTCTCGCATTCCTGGCGACGATGTGCTGATCTTAGATTTCTCGACTGTCCTAACTCTGTACAGATGTTAACAATTTCGGCGCGATCCATAGACGCAAGTGAAGCAGAACCCGCCAGTCTAACATATTTTTCATTGTCAACAAAACTTGCGTACCCTGGCAGAAAGATGAAGTTACACTCCACCCACAGAGTAGTTTTGTAATGACTCAGTCCAGTCTCTGCGACCAGAACCTGCCTCGACCACAGAAGCATGCACACACTGACAGCAGCGTGGCAACATTAAGTGTTACCCAGTACGGAACAGAATTTCTGTTACCAACGCCCCCCCCCCCCCCATATATATACATATATATAATAATAATAAAACACCTTTTTAGGCAATTTTGTCATACCCTCTCAGTAATGACACCGAAGCGACCTAAGCACCCCTTCCATCGCTACTGTACACACATGGGGGGGGGGGGTATAAGTAAATCTGGGCAGCAAATATAACTTGAATAGACAGCTGGCTGGAATATGTGATTTATCTGTTGTCTTGTGAACATTCAGCTTGATCAAGTATTGCCATGTCTTCACCGGCTAACAGATCAGCAAGGGTCTCAACTACCTGCACACAAACGACGTGGTCCATCTGGACGTGAAGCCTCGCAACGTTCTCATGACCACCGACAACACGTGCAAGCTCGGCGACTTTGGCAGCCTGACTCGCACCAGAAAGGATGTTCCCAGGGAAGAGACAGAATTCACTCAACTGTTAGGTATGTAGTAGGTAGCCAGAGTTCCCAGGGAGCAGACAGAATTCACTCAACTGTTAGGTATGTAGTAGGTAGCCAGAGTTCCCAGGGAAGAGACAGAATTCACTCAACTGTTAGGTATGTAGTAGGTAGCCAGATTTCCCATGGAGCAGACATAATTCACTCAACTGTTAGGCATGTAGTAGGTAGCCAGATTTCCCAGGGAAGAGACAGAATTCACTCAACTGTTAGGTGTGTAGTAGGTAGCCAGATTTCCCAGGGAGCAGACATAATTCACTCAACTGTTAGGTGTGTAGTAGGTAGCCAGAATTCCCAGGGAGCAGACATAATTCACTCAACTGGTAGTTTTTAGTAGGTAACCAGAGTTCCCAGGGAAGAGACAGAATTCACTCAACTGTTAGGTATGTAGTAGGTAGCCAGAGTTCACAGGGAAGAGACAGAATTCACTCAACTGTTAGGTGTGTAGTAGGTAGCCAGAATTCCCAGGGAGCAGACAGAATTCACTCAACTGTTAGGCATGTAGTAGGTAGCCAGAGTTCCCAGGGAGCAGACAGAATTCACTCAACTGTTAGGTATGTAGTAGGTAGCCAGAGTTCCCAGGGAAGAGACAGAATTCACTCAACTGTTAGGTATGTAGTAGGTAGCCAGAGTCGTGTCTGTGACCCTGGGGCTGGCCAGACAAGACACTATGAGATATGAGTCATCAGTGCTTTCATAGCAAGGTGTAGCGAATGTCACATCTGACAATTATCCTGTTTATGAAAATCATCATTTCAGCCAAGCCATCGTACGGATGATTCCCGCCTTTCAACCTTCTGGTTCATCTCTTTCATTCAAGCCATCTGGTTCATCTCTTTCATTCAAGCCATCTGGTTCATCTCTTTCATTCAAGCCATCTGGTTCATCTCTTTCATTCAAGCCATCTGGTTCATCTCTTTCATTCAAGCCATCTGGTTCATCTCTTTCATTCCAGCCATCTGGTTCATCTCTTTCATTCAAGCCATCTGGTTCATCTCTTTCATTCAAGCCATCTGGTTCATCTCTTTCATTCAAGCCATCTGGTTCATCTCTTTCATTCCAGCCATCTGGTTAATCTCTTTCATTCCAGCCTTGTGGTTCATCTCTTTCATTCCAGCCTTGTGGTTCATCTCTTTCATTCCAGCCTTGTGGTTCATCTCTTTCATTCCAGCCTTGTGGTTCATCTCTTTCATTCCAGCCTTGTGGTTCATCTCTTTCATTCAAGCCATCTGGTTCATCTCTTTCATTCCAGCCATCTGGTTCATCTCTTTCATTCCAGCCTTGTGGTTCATCTCTTTCATTCCAGCCTTGTGGTTCATCTCTTTCATTCCAGCCTTGTGGTTCATCTCTTTCATTCCAGCCTTGTGGTTCATCTTTTTCATTCCAGCCTTGTGGTTCATCTCTTTCATTCCAGCCTTGTGGTTCATCTCTTTCATTCCAGCCTTGTGGTTCATCTCTTTCATTCCAGCCTTGTGGTTCATCTTTTTCATTCCAGCCTTGTGGTTCATCTCTTTCATTCCAGCCTTGTGGTTCCTCTCTTTCATTTCAGCCTTGTGTTTCATCTCTTTCATTTCAGCCTTGTGGTTCATCTCTTTCATTTCAGCCTTGTGGTTCATCTCTTTCATTTCAGCCCTGTGGTTCATCTCTTTCATTTCAGCCCTGTGGTTCATCTCTTTAATTTCAGCCTTGTGGTTCATCTCTTTCATTTCAGCCCTGTGGTTCATCTCTTTCATTTCAGCCTTGTGGTTCATCTCTTTCATTCAACTGTCTAGCCACCATCGTGTCCTACGCGCGCACACACACATACACACGCACGCACACACTCGCACGAGTGCAAAGTTGTTCCCTGCGGTGAAACAGTTTGTGTAACTGCAGGATGTGATGGTTGTGCTAGTGGTTGTTGTTAAAACAGTTTGTGTAACTGCAGGATGTGATGGTTGTGCTAGTGGTTGTTGTTGAAACAGTTTGTGTAACTGCAGGATGTGATGTTTGTGGTAGTGGTTGTTGTTGAGACAGTTTGTGTAACTGCAGGATGTGATGGTTGTGGTAGTGGTTGTTGCTGAGACAGTTTGTGTAACTGCAGGATGTGATGGTTGTGGTAGTGGTTGTTGCTGAGACAGTCTGTGTAACTGCAGGATGTGATGGTTGTGCTAGTGGTTGTTGCTGAGACAGTTTGTGTAACTGCAGGATGTGATGTTTGTGGTAGTGGTTGTTGTTGAGACAGTTTGTGTAACTGCAGGATGTGATGTTTGTGGTAGTGGTTGTTGCTGAGACAGTTTGTGTAACTGCAGGATGTGATGGTTGTGGTAGTGGTTGTTGTTGAGACAGTTTGTGTAACTGCAGGATGTGATGGTTGTGCTAGTGGTTGTTGTTGATACAGTTTGTGTAACTGCAGGATGTGATGTTTGTGGTAGTGGTTGTTGTTGATACAGTTTGTGTAACTGCAGGATGTGATGGTTGTGCTAGTGGTTGTTGCTGAGACAGTTTGTGTAACTGCAGGATGTGATGGTTGTGCTAGTGGTTGTTGCTGAGACAGTTTGTGTAACTGCAGGATGTGATGGTTGTGCTAGTGGTTGTTGCTGAGACAGTTTGTGTAACTGCAGGATGTGATGTTTGTGGTAGTGGTTGTTGCTGAGACAGTTTGTGTAACTGCAGGATGTGATGGTTGTGCTAGTGGTTGTTGTTAAAACAGTTTGTGTAACTGCAGGATGTGATGGTTGTGCTAGTGGTTGTTGCTGAGACAGTTTGTGTAACAGCAGGATGTGATGGTTGTGGTAGTGGTTGTTGCTAAAACAGTTTGTGTAACTGCAGGATGTGATGGTTGTGCTAGTGGTTGTTGTTAAAACAGTTTGTGTAACTGCAGGATGTGATGGTTGTGCTAGTGGTTGTTGCTGAGACAGTTTGTGTAACTGCAGGATGTGATGTTTGTGGTAGTGGTTGTTGCTAAAACAGTTTGTGTAACTGCAGGATGTGATGGTTGTGCTAGTGGTTGTTGATGAGACAGTTTGTGTAACTGCAGGATGTGATGGTTGTGGTAGTGGTTGTTGTTAAAACAGTTTGCGTAACTGCAGGATGTGATGGTTGTGGTAGTGGTCATTGCTGAGACAGTTTGCGTAACTGCAGGATGTAATGGTGGTTATTGAGGGTGATTGTAGGGAGAGGATTCTGCATCGAATAGCGGAGCACGAATGGGTCGGGGACCGATGTGCTGGGATGTCGGTGCGGACGTCAATTGACAAGACTGTACAAGCCAGCACAGTACTTGTGGATGCAAGTGCAGTCTGAGGATTGTTGCTGCATGATGGGATTCAAACAGTTAATTATCACACAAGTCCAGCTCAAACACATTACAGTTATACTGGAGCCCACGACGGTTACATAATAATCAAGTAACAGAAAGTATTTTGAACAGCACTCATAGAAAGAAGTAGTAATAACTTGAAGTCACGGCCCAGCTTGCGATTTTGCCGTAATAAAGTCGTTCTGCAAAAATCTTACTGCGTGAAAGCAATCACTGTTGTATGCTGTGTGTAGGCGCGCACACGAATAGACACGTGCACCCACCCATACACACACTCTAACCTTTACACACACCCACCCACACACACAAGCATACACACACCCACCCACACACACAAGCACACACACCCACACACATAAGCACACACACCCACACACACAAGCACACACACCCACACACACAAGCACACACACACCCACCCACACACACAGGTGAAAATGTGCATTAATGAAATGTGATCCACCACACACTATATGACCCACAATATGTATGTAGTAATGTCGTGATCAGGCACACACTATATGACCCACAATATGTATGTAGTAATGTCGTGATCAACCACACACTCTATGACACACAATATGTATGTAGTAATGTCGTGATCAACCACACACTCTATGACACACAATATGTATGTAGTAATGTCGTGATCCGCCACACACTATATGACCCACACTATGTATGTAGTAATGTCGTGATCAGGCACACACTCTATGACACACAATATGTATGTAGTAATGTCGTGATCATGCACACACTCTATGACCCACAATATGTATGTAGTAATGTCGTGATCAGGCACACACTCTATGACCCACAATATGTATGTAGTAATGTCGTGATCAGGCACACACTCTATAACCCACAATATGTATGTAGTAATGTCGTGATCCGCCACACACTATATGACACACAATATGTATGTAGTAATGTCGTGATCAGGCACACACTCTGCGACCCACAGTATGTATGTAGTAATGTCGTGAACATCCTGATGTATTTTATTATTGCATCCACAGGCACTCTACCGTACAGAGCTCCCGAATTAATGAGGGGTAGCTTCCCTTCCAACAAAGCAGACATATTCTCTTTAGGCATCACACTCTGGCAGCTGGTGAGTGGCAAGCATCAATGTGCTCACTAGAATAAATCAGTGTAACTGTCAACAGTTTGTCGATGTGCTCACCAGAATAGTTCAGTGTGTCGTATGGCAGTTTTGTCGCGCACCTTACTTACAGGATATTTTCACAAATCCCTCAGGTGCTCTGAGACAGGAGTGTTTTGAATGGTGGCTCTCGTTCGTCTAGAGGCCTAACCCTCGGTTCAAACTTTCCATTCAACCTGTCTCAGGGATGAGGTGACACGAGCTCTGACTCCACAGGGTTATTATGAACACTTGGGTACCTCTCGGCCAGACGTCCTCACCACTGTTTGCCCCCAGACTGGATTAATGTAAATCCAGTCGAACAAATAATCAACAGTGAATACGATAAGACAAGACTACGTTTATAAATGCCACAAGGAACTCCAATTAGACAAAACTCTCCTAAGAACT
>CAJHNH020005552.1:0-20063 GCA_905116865.2 Candidula unifasciata
TGGTGGAAAGTCCTGGTTGCTTGTTCATTTGGACTTTAGTTAATGTTAAAGGTTATGAAGGCTAATTAGTTGCCTTCTATGGCATTCCTGTTAGGTGAGCAGCGGATCCATTCTTTCTGACCCCAAAATGGAACCCTAGATCCCACACGGGGACGACTCGATTCAAGTTGTTGTTGTTTACATTATTATTAATTGCTCAGATATTTAAGTTTTCCCCATATTTGTGTCTTCCCCTGTCGTTTTTGCCCTGTATTTCCCTCACATAAGGCTACAATTTCAATCCTAACTGCTCTGTCAAATACCTCACCAATTTTATTTGTCTCTTAATTATATGCACACAACATTCAGGTTCTGGAACAAGACTAAAGTCCATAAATGGGCAAGAACTAGAACTCTCCGCTGGAGTTTCTAGTCAGTGATAACGAAGAAGAAGAAGAAGATATTAAAGAGCTTATATTTTATAAATATTAGAAACGCAACAACAACAAAAGAGGATCAAATTCTAAAAATGATAGGTTTGGGGTGGGGGAAGTTTGATATCCCTTTTAACACATGCCAGTGAAAGTTGAAGGACCGCTAAAAACACGGAATGAATGTTAAATGAAAAGGAAAACAAATGCCTGTGGGAAATGACGACCATTAAATAAGATGAGAAATGACCAAATATGAGAAATGTCTGAGCAACCAGTAGTATCAACAGTTATAGGACAGAGAAGATGGCGCTACACTAGGCACATCCCGAGAAGAGACGAACTCGGAAACAGACGGACTGAGTAAACAATGATGTGCAAGAGAAATTCTAATGTGAATGCTTATGAGAGAGGCCAAAGCTGCTAGGCTGGATTGCATCCATGATATCCACTGTACAGGATGGAAGGGGGAAAAGACTGGGAGCCCTGTGTGAAAGACAGTGGCACAAAAGGACAATGAATGACATCACCTCCGACAACCCCTAAACGGGAAAGACTGATCGAGACAGACCTGTGGCTGGGCCAGACTTGTGGGACAGCCTTGCAAACGATGCAGCAGACGCTCCTGAAGCTGAGTCATCTGCTGAAGCTGGGAACTCTGGTGATGTCTGGCACTGTTCTGGATGAATGAGTTTCACATCTTTAATATCTGCTGTTACTGTACCTGGAAAATAACACAACTCTTCTGTAACAAGGCTTAAATCTCACCTGCACTTCTGCATCAACAACACCTAGCTAATACAAAAATCTCTGCTGTAACAACACCTAGCTAATACATATATCTCTGCTGTAACTATTCCTGGCTAATACACACATTTCTGCTGTAACTATGCCCTGCTAATACATATATTTCTCCTGTAACAATGTATAGCTTATACATATATTTCTGCTGTAACAACGAGGTTTTTTTCCAGAAATTCTCATGGGTTTGTGACCTATTTTCTGTAGCATTTCTGAGCGAAAGGGTTAAACTACTTGAGCCATAAAAAAGAGGCTCAGCTGTTTTGACAGAGGCCGTGATGAAGGGAACAATATTTTATGTGGGCAGAAAATATCGAGACATGTGGATCCCTGTATAACAGACATGCAAAAAGGTGTAGAACAGAGGTTTTTGAAAACGTATTACTGCAGACCTTTAATGTGGAGATGGTAAGTGGTTATGGGTTTGTTTGTTCCTGATGAGTTCAGTTATGTTAAGAACCAACATTACGGCACTTGGGAACATTTCCATAAAAGCTTCATCTCCATCTTTGGCAGCTAGTGCAAAGTAGCCGCCCTTTGGCCAGTCTATAGATCGTGTTGATATTGTTAATGCACTCTGAGAGATTTGTTAATGCACTCAGAGAGATAGGACAATCTAAGTATTCTGGGAACAGCGTGTCCACATCACTGATAAGGATGTAAGAACTGGGAGTAAAGATCAAGACAGCCAAGAGTGAGAGGCGCACCAGATGTACACAAAGTCTGGAGTATATGTTGAAATGAGCATCTACGGACATGTGCGGAGCACTAGCAATCCTTCAACATGTTACCATAATCTGAAAAGAATTCTTGCATGCTACATAGAGCCAGTTTTAACATGCGGCTGTGAAGCCTTGACAATTAATAAACAATCCAAACAATATCTTGAGGCCTTGGAGATGCGGTTTTATAGAAGAACCATTAGAATTCCTTGGACAGCTAAAAAAATTGACCCCAGATGTTTTGAAAGGGGCGAATGCTCAAAGACAACTTATCACAAACATCAGAAAGAGAGAGTCGTTTCTGGTCATGTTATGAGAAGAGGGAAAATGGAACAAGCTGTGACCACTGGAATGATCTGTGGAAAGAGAGACAGAGGAAGACATGAGAACATTTTTGACAGTCTTTTGTCATATCATGGAGTGGTGGCAGCACACGAACTCATGCACACAGTTGCAGATTGCAGATTGTGAAGAGGTATGATCACCCACGCCAGCCAGCAAGGCACTTGATGATGATGATGACACTCAACACAGACACGTTTCATCAAGTTGTCACTAACAATAGAGTCAACAACACCAGCAATCTTACTCGACAGTTCCTCACACATCAGACACAGAAACTCTACGGCCTTGTCCAAACTCTGGCACATCTCAGAAAAACCAGGCCTGTCTGCGACTGTGTTCCTGGCCCACGATTTTCCTTCTGTGATCATCTATGGAGAAATTATAGATGGTTAAACATGTACACGAAGAGGTTTTAACATGTTCATTTATATACAAAATATGTATGCACACTCAAAACACATAAATATCTATCTGCAGAAAAATATATGCTTGAAAATATGTATATTTATCTGAAGAACATATATGTGCTTAAAAATATATGCATATACATGTGTTTAAACATTTACGGGTATCTAGACAATTTTTATGTGCTTAAACATACTGAAGAAGATCCCCGTGAGGGTCCAGGGCCCCAATGTTGGGGAAAATAGGAACAGACCCTCTGCCTAGCCAAAAACATGTCGCACTAGTCGACTAAATGGAAGCTTCCTTCGAAGTCGGAGTGCATTTGCCTGAGAACCAACAGTCTGCATACAATTAAGTCAGATATGTCAAATGGATGTGCATGCAACACTGAGGGTCTGGAACAGAACGAGTCCAGAAGTGGACGAACAACCAGAACTTTTTGCTGGACTCTCTTTCTCTCACCCACCTTCACACGCGCGTACAGAGAGAGACAGAGAGAGAGAGAGAGAAAGAGAGAGAAAAAGAGAGAGAGAGAGATCTAAACATATACACCTAACTACAGAATATACATACATTTACTGATTTATGATGTCTTTACAACAAAGATACTGTCCTTAAAGCATTGTTTACCTACACATAAAGCATTGTTTACCTACACATAAAGCATTGTTTACCTACACATAAAGCATTGTTTACCTACACATAAAGCATTGTTTACCTACACATCAAGCATTGTTTACCTACACATCAAGCATTGTTTACCTACACATCAAGCATTGTTTACCTACACATCAAGCATTGTTTACCTACACATCAAGCATTGTTTACCTACACATAAAGCATTGTTTACCTACACATAAAGCAATGTTTACCTACACATAAAGCATTGTTGGCTGCCCCACAGAGACAAGCCATCACACTCACAAGCACTCCGTGGCAAGCATACAGAAACAGACACATCTCAAGCAATGATTGTCAAATAATGAAGACCTGCAGACCAATCTGGTTATTTTTTTAACGTCTGGCATGAACTCAATACATTTCATTCCTCATGAACTGCTTTTAAAAAGACAAATGTACACAAACCTTTAAAAAAGGATTGTATTTTAAAACTAAGGGGTCTGGGAGGAAAAAATAAACCCCTTAAATCTGTTTTGAGGATCCCTGGGGGGTCTGCCAACTACAACAAATGAAAAGACTGTTGTAGAGACTACTACATACAGTAATACATACAGATAAAGCAAATGTCTCAGATATCTATGGGACAAATGGAAAGACTAATGTAGAGACTACTACATACAGTAATACATACAGATAAAGCAAACGTTTCAGATATCTATGGGACAAATACCCTGTCGATGTAATGGTCGGTGAAGGTGTGCATATACTTTCTCTGCTGCTCCAAAAACTCCAGCTTCAGTGCTATGTAAGCTGCTTCCCCGTGGTCGGCTTCTTCTGACAGCTGAAAGAAAGACAGAAAAAATGCTGGTTACCGGCTAAATTGTAGACTGACCAACTGGATAAACATTCCACCAACCATCCATCTACACAATCAATCCATCAAACATGTAAACAAGCATCCATCCATCTAGCCAACCACCACATTAGACCTGCCACAGAAGAAGAAGATGATGAGTAAGAAAACAAAAATTACAAAAAATAAAAAGTAGGAAGAGGAAGTTAAAGATAACTCCACTATCTGTTTATGATATTGCATTGATACTAGTCTAATGTCACAAACTATAGTCAGGATGCCACAGAACAAATACAACAGAACACTTCATGATTCATAAACCAATATCTGGCTCTTCTGTCAACTTAGGCCGTTAGCTGGACTGCCGCCGATTGCTTAGTGGGAGTTCTCTCCCTTGGCTGCATTGCGAACACAGAGCGGAAAAGTCACGAATCAAATTACATACTTACCTATCATCATACGGTTGTGTGTACGGTTGCGTAGTCATCATACGGTTACGGTTACCTATCATCATACGGTTGCGTGTGCGGTCATCATAGTGTTAGGGTTAGGGTTAGGATTAGGGTTAGGGGTAGGGTTAGATGTGACAATTTTGACGTACGAGTTCCAAATACTGGCCGACAATCTGATGCTTGTGGGAGTGGAGCCACTGGAATTCTCCCAAATATGACGGCAATAGCGCGCGGCTGGTGCCCCATCGGTGGCGAATTGTCCGTTTGAGTAGCATCCATAGTCCTTCGATTGTGTGGGTGTGTATGTGACTGTGCGCGATTATTTGGAACTCCTGCGTCAAAATTGTCACATCTAACCCTAACCCTAACCACGCAAATTTATCGGTGGTCATTAAGTCATACAGATCTGCAGGAGTCACATCCGTGGCAACTAATACCACTGTTATATAAGGATATATTTACTTTAAAAAACCCCAGATTTCCCCGAAGCATCAAATAAACAGCCAGATCTAGGGGAAACACCCAAGCATTGGCAGCCCTGTTGTCGACCTCACTGCCTTTTTTTATTCGTGACTTTTCCGCTCCGTGTTTGCAATGAAGCCAAGGGAAAGAACTCCCACTAAGCAATCGGCGGCTTTCCAGCTAACGGCCCAAGTTGACAGGAGAGCCCAATATCTTCTTCCTTGCATTCATTGGCTGTAAAACCCAGCAGAAAGTTGTGATTGTTTGTCAACTTCTAGACTCAAGTTTTGTTCTAGAACTTGAGTTTTGCATGTGCATTCATTTTACAGTTAGCTTATTTGAATGCAGACTTGATCTCTCACCTCTCAGACACAAACACTCTGACTTGTTGAAGCACCCCTAATTAGTTTAACTTTACAACACGCTTGTTAGGGGTCTATGAATCTATTCTTATTTTATTTTCCTCAGAAGAGGTCCCAGAATCTACACAGGGAATAGACAAACATGAAACATTTCAGTTTGCTGACCCATTATACACAAATATAAGATCTAGCTTTAAAGAATGACTCACCTGCGGGTCTCTGGCTGTCTCCACATTCTGAGATGCCGCTGACAGATCCGACGTGGAATTCCAATGGTAGATATGACTGTTAATCTCCCGACATAAAGATTGGAAAGAAGTGACGCTGTCCTTGATAACACAGTTCTGAAGAGCGCCATCAGATTCACGACTGTCCTTTTTATTGAATTTCCCACTCACTGTTTTAATCCTTTTGGATGATTCAGTGGATGATGGTGAAACATGAGGAAATATTGTTGGAAAAGCATCACTTTTCAGCTTGGGTTTCGCCCGTGACACACATAACAACGTCCCATCATCCCGTTTGACAGAGTCGACAGTAACGACAAAATCTGGCTCAAAATGTTTAGCACACACAACCGAGTTCTTGTTGACAACATAATCTTTCCGCCCAATCAGCTGTAGCCATTTTTCTTTTAAATCCGGGTCTGAAGGAAATGTGAAAACAGAAATATATTCCTGGCTGCTGTAGTTCGACTTACACCCGGGGACACAGCACTTCTGAGGCATCTTTCTCCTGAAAGTATTAAAAAAAACAATGTATTATTTTAACACATACGTTCCCAAAATAAAATGCATTATTTAATGTGTTATAAATACACATCTGGCCATTTTTTTTATCGCCTCCAGGACTGCAGCTTTAAAGACTGCCACCCAGTGACTCAAGGAGCCACTATCCAGATACAATTGAGCAGGAGCAAATCCTGAATTCCCTGTTCAACCTTACAACACAGCCATATAGGGGCACCTGTGATTATGAGCTAACTTGCACTCCAATGTGAATGAGTGTAGCTTACAAACCTTGTCGTCGTCTGCGGCTTAGGTGTTGCAAACATGCTTCGTAGTGCTTAGATGCTAGGTTCGATCCAAGCTGTGGACAGTTGGGTAGCAGACTACCTTGCATTGGTTTCTACAGTGGTATCACCAGCCGACCATTAATATAACAACAAACTACTAAATGTAAAATTGCCTAGTAAAATCATCAACAGCCAATAGTGCTGGGGTTGGTTCAGCAAGTCCTGTAAACACAAATAACTTTTTTTTTTTTGATATTTCAGAGAAATTTAGAACAATTTATGGAAGCACAAATTATGCGCGTGCACTCACGCACGCATGCATGCACACACACACAAACAAACTACCAGAGATGATAAAAATACAGAAACAGACCGAAAAGAAAGTTATTACAGCAGAAGCGACATTGCTCAACTAAATCATTTTACGGATGATTCACATTAAAGGGCTGCAATAAATGCTGTTTAGTATCCTAAGCTCTGTTTTTTTTTTTTTTAATTATTATTCCTGCTGCTTTCATATCCCTGTTGCTTTCATATTCCTGTTGCTTTCATATTCCTGTTGCTTTACCATGAGGGTTAATCAAAGCACAACTCATTAGTCTGATTACAATTAATTGTGTAATTTACAAAACCACAAAATATATATATATATATTAATTATTAATTTGAAAAATTTTTTAAAGCGAGTAAAGTGAAAGACACTTTCAAAGCTAGCTCAGATTCTGGCATAACTTCTTCTTCACGTTCCCCAGCTGTAAACTCTAGAGGAAAGTTCTGGGTGATCATCATCATCCATCTCTGCACTTTAATCATGTTCAAGAAACTGAGTGTTGCGTGCACATTCATTTTACAGATCTAGTTCATCTGTATGCACACTCTTGGTCTCTTGCCTTTCAGGCAGATGCACTCTCTCTAGCCAAGGACTTCCCCCTCAATCAGTTCACTCCTACGACATGCTTGTTAAGGAGGCAATGGGTTTATTCTTGTTTTTGACACAATGGAGCCCCAGAACCTACACAAGGTTTCTGGGATATGATTGATAGGCTCCTATTTTGTAGTATAGATCAGTGGTGCTCAACCTGTGGGGTGGAAGGGGGGGGGGCGAACGAACGAACGAACGAACTTTATTTTCAAAGGGTTACAAATTAGGCACGCAGGCCTGTCTTACATTCGGCTGGGTGCAAGGAGGTTTTGTGGAACTCCCCTTTACTTCGCATGGCAATATATGGTAGGTAACTATTTAACGCTGACTCGACCTGGGAACTAAGGTCGCATTTGAAAGAAACAAAAATTGGCCTGCAACGGACGGATTTGAACCCGAGAGTAAGAGATCTTCTGGCCGGCCGTCGAGCTTCAATGAATCAGTCCTAGGCCAGGGTTCTGGTGTGTACATTTCGGATTTCCAGAGCCTACGATTACAGACAGACGACAAACGCAGTAACCAAGCTACAGTGATGAGTGATTTGATCAAACGCGACATACCCTGATCTTTAAAGCCGTTGCTGAAGGTTTCGTGAAGTAAAACAAATTCCGGTCCCTCAAGGTTCTCATAACACACAGGTCAGCCAGCAGCCCGCCATCTTGACTGTGTGACGTCAGCACGCTAACGGTGCTCTCTGCTGGTTTGGCCGGGTCAGCCTGCCCCCTGCCGTTTGTCCGCTCCGGTCCGCTACCTCGAAGTTGAAACCGTGAGATTACAAAATCTCACTCTAGATGGCAGAACAGCAGGGCAAATCCCAGACACCCAGTTTAACATAGAGGCCCATTGACACAGAGAAAACATGATATCCCCCCCATCCCCACCTCCCGACTACTACAATATTTTTTTTGGGCAACCCAGTTCAACCGTCAAGTTATATTAGGACTCCTGACAACGACAGTGGGGCTTGTGATAATAATAATACTGTGTTGAGAGGTTAAAAAAATATATATATATAGGCTCACACGTCAAATCACATGAAATGTACAATTTCTTTTTAACATTGTCCTTCATTCTAGCAAAAAAGGGTGCCAGTACGTTACATAAAGTGTATAAAACGGTGCCGGTTCTCACCATAACGTGTCTATTACAGAAGCGCTGACGAAAAAAAGAAGGCCTTAAAAATGGTGTCGGTACTGCGTCCCGTTATGTACCGCCAGAAAAAAAAATAGGGGGCGGGGTGTCATGTTTTTAAAAGGAATTTCTAAACGTGGTTAAGCAAGTATTTTCAATCGTCTACTATATCATAACATCTAGTCTGAGAATGGAAGCTACCTTCTGCTGACTTGAGATTCAGCTGTACACACATGTCGTGATTGTAACTGACTCACAGAGTATACTGAGAAAGGTGAATACAGGTATGGTCCGTGCAGAGTGGCAAGCATCGCTCCAGGGGTCCCGGTTGGTTAGCATGTTTGGATATTTTCTATAGGTCATGCCACTGTGATGGGAAACGAGCAGGCAGATAGATTGGCCAGCTGCGCACCACTTGAAGGTAAACTGATGTATGACAAGCTATTAAATAGTGCGGAGGCACAAGTTGATTACGGTCTGAGTAGAATGGTGCTGCGGGGAGTCATCAGGCGATCTTGCTGACGCTCAACACTCAAGTGAAAAGCGAGACGGATGTACAATCAGCAAGTTACTGCTACCATCGGGGTTGGAACTCTTCGACTGCTGCTGAAGATTGGGACGGAGCGTTTATGGGAGGACCTCGAGTAATAGTATTTCTATTCTTAATTCAACATTCAACCCAAACGTCATATTTTTAAGGATATTTTGTTATAGTTTCGTCATTTCTCGCACTGAATAAAGAGACGATGACGCTCAAAATACACCTTAATCCAAACGTTGATACGAGAAGATAAAGGTTAGTTAGTGAGTTAGTCGACAGATTATCCCCACTGCACATCGTTTGATTCAACCCATAAGTGCTCGGATCCCCTCCTCAGTAAATCCTACAAGGCCGATGACACCTGTTCTCTGTTGGTTTCTTATTTGTCTGTAGCTTCTTGTATAGTGTTGGCTCTGTGGCTAAGTCGATGCGAACGCTTCGTAATGCCGAGATGCCGGGTTCGATCCCAACTGCGGGCCATGCGCCTTGCGTTGGTTTCGACAGAGGTATCAAGAAAGCCGACCGTCCAGGGAGAAATGGCAAACTACTGGACGTAAATTTGCCTAGAAAAACCACACAACAGGCAGGGGCTGTTAGGGTTGGTTCTGCAGCGTCCTGTAAAGGATACGCAACTAACCTTCTCCTGTATAGTTGTCTGACCACACCACTTTTAACATGTTGCTCGTGCAGTCTGGTCATGGTTGCAGATTGACAGTCATCACTTGGTTCTGGCACACCTCTTACTTCTCGTGTAGAACATTCAGAATATCAGCTTGGTCCACGTCTCGTCCACCCTCCACAGTAGCTTCACCTGCAAGCTGATCAGCTTGTTCATTTCCTTGCACGCCTGTAACCGTTTTGTGTCAGCCCCAACCGCTTTAAAGACTTCAACCATTATCTTCGGACCCGGCACATCTCCATCTTCCCGAGCATACTCATGGAATCAACGAGAAAGCATGCGTGGGTATAGGTCTGTGGCTCTAGCCATATTTTTACTTTGGTCACTGCCATGACCTCCATTGTCAGCGTATCATGTCAAAGGTTCTGGATTGGATTCCATTTATGAGTTGATTGCGCAGGATGTAAGAGAATGGGGGAATTGACAGCGAACCACGTGTGACTTATAAAGACAAAACAGGACAATGAATAATGATCTCTAATATTATTATTAACAGTGCATTTTCCCTCAGCTGTGTGAAGTTCCAGCAGCCTCGCTGGTTTCAACGCCACTGCGATTAACACTTTGTCCTCAGAACCGGCACCTTTGCTTCGGATACTTTTGAGTACCGTCCCCTTATTTTCTTTAAAAACATTCCTAATTATTATTGTATTTAATTATAATTATTATTACGTCCTTCGGCAAGGTTTAATGCTTCTTCGACATTAGCGCCCCCTCCCTCCCTTTCTACCGTTGCAGTCTGTAGGATTAACATCTTACGGATGAGAATCATACCGGTACAGATCTCGGAACCCCTGTTTAACCGTTTGGCACAGTTATATTGGAAAACCACAAACTGGTTCACGAAGTAACATGTAATCCGGTGCGGGTGGATATAAACAAAAATAATTCATTACGTCCTTCTTAGGACGTTATTTTTTGTTATTTGAAGCCCCACTCTGGCTTTTGCCAGGGGCCGCAATATAGGCAGGTCATCATTATGGCCAAATGTCTGAACGCGGTTTCTGGGACCTCTCCACGGTGATCCTCACCCGCATGGTGGCACTTTGTGTCATCGGGTGTTTATCGCTTGTGTGATGTCCTGGTGGGGTAAAAAGCCATTCCATTCCATAAACAAAAAATTTGTAAGGGTTTGGCTGAGCTTCCTCCGTCCATGGGTGCTATTCCCCACAACACCCCCGTCCCCGTGTTTTATGTACGTAAGGGCCCTTTCTACCAACCAAAGAAAGATGCACGATCAGCTCCATTAAATAGAGTCGGCCTTTGAAAGATGATATTCTAAAAACCGGATTTTTTGTCCTTTATCTGTATCGGCAAATAGGATGTGTTCTATTATTAACACTCTCAGGGAAATGCCCTACAGTCACAAGTCCGGGTAGGTATCCATCATTTGTAAACCATCATTTCATTTCAGTTCCACTGTTCAGAAAGTCCACGGAACACAATGGGTAAATAGTAAAATACTCTCATTATTTTTAATAATAATATATTACAGAAATGTTTAGGGACTTCGAGTATTTCATCTAATTTTCTTTGCGATTAAAAACAATGGCATATGGTAATTCACAGTGTTAGTAAGATTTTCTAATTATTTATAACACAATTTATATCATAATTATATCCCAAATGAAAGCAAAATGTGAAAAAATACAAATTACACTTTACTTTAGTCATAAAAATAGTTACAAGATTTATCACTTGAAACAAAATTAGTTTTTGAATTAAAGTTTATTTATATTCGCATGTAAACGGTCTTAAATTATACAGAAAAGTCTATGAATTATAACCTTGATGGGTTGAACAGTAGGTTGTTTCATAAACTGCGGCTACTAAGCTGCTAGTACTACCACCATCACCTCCTTCACTACTGCTGCTACTCTACCACCTCAACAACAATAATGTAACAGCAACTCCGCAACTACTAAATGTTGTTTATTTACCGGCTGATATTAACCTCGAATCTTCAGTTTTGTTCCTGTGGGGGGCAGAATTAAAATCCTAAAATGTATAGTCTGTGGCGACTGCACCAGCCATGAGGCCCTACATCCTCAGGCTCACTGACCCCCAAATTGCCTCCACAGCAAAAGGGGTCAAAACAGACAGTAGTGCCAGTTTGGCAGTTTGGACAAATGTAAAACTATAATTATTGAATTGAATTATGTTTATTAACGCAAAGAAACTGAGGAACCTTTTTACTTCCATTGATGCCTAGGCAATATGGTGCTAAACACGACCCATAATTGTATAGACTAATTGGCACTTAGTGGGTGACATAGTCAACATCATGCCTCTACCCGGGACTCCATTTTTTTTTAATCTACCTGATGCAAATTTAAACACAACATCTGCAGGATGACAAGTCACTGTGCTACCATGACTGGCTATTATTATGTCTCATTATAGTGTTAGATGTATGTTGGGCATTGAGCAGTTCAGATATTGCACTACTACTACAAACTACAATGTTTTTAGTGTTAAGTTAACGTTAGACCATTTCAACTATAATGGGATAATATTTTCAAGGTAGTAAATTTATGTTGCAGCAGTTCAATTACAATGTGAAAATATATTTAAAGTAACAGATTTATGTTGCAACAGTTGTATTCCAATGTGATAAAATATTTAAAGTAACAGATTTATGTTGCAACAGTTGTATTCCAATGTGATAAAATATTTAAAGTAACAGATTTATGTTGCAACAGTTGTATTCCAATGTGATAAAATATTTAAAGTAACAGATTTATGTTGCAACAGTTGTATTCCAATGTGATAAAATATTTAAAGTAACAGATTTATGTTGCAACAGTTGTATTCCAATGTGATAAAATATTTAAAGTAACAGATTTATTAAATAGGACACTAGAACAGAAAATAACTGACTGACTTTCTACCCCACCAGGACATCACACAAGCGATAAACACCCGATGACACAAAGTGCCACCATGTGGATGAGAATCAACGTGGAGAGGTCCCAGAAACCGCGTTCAGACAATTGGCCATATTTGTGACCTGCCTATATTGCCGCCCCTGGCAAAAGCCAGAGCGGGGCTTCAAATAACAAAAAATTACGTTCTAAAAAGGACGTAACGGTATAGAAAATAACTGCCTTGAAATGCATTATCTCTCTAAGGTCACTAACACTGCAAATAGGGACATGATTATGAATACCACCATTCCAGAGATAGTTGGAACAAGGCTATGTCATAATTATTTGACAGACAACAAAAGAAATAGTTCAGCCTTCTAGTGAGAATGCAGCCAGACCAAACTGCACATTTAATAAATTTTTTTTTTTTAAACATAACAAAACTGGTAGGAAGGTAAGAGGAAGACCAAGAAAGAGATGGATAAATGGTGTAGATGAAACCTGCAAAAAAAAAAAAAATATGCAAATCCTGCACACAAACCAGCAGAGAAGTGCAAGAGAAATACGTAAAACTATGACACCTGGCTCCAACCTGGTATCATGAGATGACTTGTGTTAGAATGGTTAAATTATAATGTGATACTATATTTAAAGTAATAGATTTATGTTAGAAAAGTTAAATTAAGAAAGAGAACTCTGAAAAATACATTGATTGCTCCTGAAGAAAGAAATATAATTATAGCAAACATGTTTTTTGTTTTGGTTCTCACAGGAAATATCTTTAAGAGGAAGCAAGTTGATTCCTCCGACTCGAGACCTGCAGAAAATGTTGACAAGTCAGGTAATAACTGAAGATGTTGGAAAGAAAGATGCTGTTAAAGAATAGTATAATGTTAGTCACATGTTAGAGAAAAGTATAATGTTAGAAACATGTTAAAGAAAAGTATATTGCTAGTTACATGTTAGAGACAAGTATAATTTTAGTTACATGTTATAGAAAAGTATAATGTTAGAAACATGTTAAAGAAAAGCATAATGCTAGTCGCATGTTATAGAAAAGTATAATGTTAGTCACATGTTATAGAAAAGCAAATTGTTAGTCACATGTTAGAGAAAAGTATAATGTTAGTCACATGTTAGAGAAAAGCATAATGTTAGTCACATGTTAGAGAAAAGTATAATGTTAGAAACATGTTAAAGAAAAGTATAATGTTAGTCACATGTTATAGAAAAGTATAATGTTAGTCACATGTTAGAGAAAAGCATAATGTTAGTCACATGTTAGAGACAAGTATAATGTTAGAAAAATGTAGAAAAGTTTAATGGTAGGGGAATGTTGAAGAGGTATAGTATTAGGGAATGTTGAAGAAAAATGATAGCATCAGGAAACCTGGACAAAAAATTCAACATCAATGAAAGCTGGAAGGAAAGATAATATTAGGGAAGATTGGAAAGGAGATATACCATATTAGGGAATGCTTGAGAAAACGATATGGTTGGGAAATGGAGATAAAGATAATATGGAGGTATGTTGGAGAGAACAGCCATTTTGTAAAGGAATGTGTACCCCGTTAGAAAATGTTTGAGAGAAAGGTAATGTTAAGGGAGTGTTGGAGAGCAAATTAATATTGGAGAGAAAAGTAATGTTGAAAACTGGAGTTAAAAGGGTGACATAGGCTGACAGTAAAGTCAAGTCGGCATTAACAAAAGTCTATCATCAACAACAACAACACACACACACACACCCACCCACCCACACACACACACACACACACACACCCACCCACACACACACAAACACACACACACAGTACAGTTGCTTCACTGGGTACCCAAGTTTCTAATATGCTTCCCTCCCAGTCCAGTTATTATGTTTTTTCTTCTTCTGTGTTTACTATTAAAAGGTTGGCTGGCATGTTGTTTTGTGGTTTACAGCTAGGCTGCAATATCTGCGTTTTTTTTCCCTAATATCAGATTTCAGCAAAAACTAGTTAATTGCCTTTGATGACATGCTTGTTGGGGGCAGTGGATCTTTTTTTTTGTTTCCCAAAAATGGGTTCTGGAACCTGCACAGGAAGATTTTTGGCTGGATCCTCCTTGAGACAGGGAATAGGTGTCCTCAGATCATAGATCAGCTCAACCAAAAACTTCCAAGGAAGGAACGGCAACGGGCATAATAAGGACAACTTTACTTGTTGACATGCAACTGTTATTGCTTGTGCATGTTCCATGACCACATTGTGGGGAGTGGGAGGGAGGAGCATAGACCCACAGCCCACCAAAAGTTGACACAATAGGAATGTTTATTTTAAAGTCAGAGTGCATCTACCTGACAGACCATTAGCAACCAGGTCACCCATTTGCTGGTAGGTAGATGACTTTTCGCCGCCTGGGACAGTATTTGAGTCTGTCTTCTTTGATCACTTCAAAACTGCAAGAGTATTTTTTAGGGCTTTTGCTGGCGTGCAGAACTAAGCCACTTTATATGCCACACATAACCTAGTCACAATTATAACCTAAAGCTCCCCTTTAGGGATGCTGGTTGAATGTGATGATTTTGGTTTTGTTTTTAGCAAAGCACCACCACACCTGAGAGGGGAGGAACCAACATTATTGCTGGAAAAATAAACCATATTTGTAAAACAGTCTGCATGCAAAACTTGAACCAAGAACAAATCCAGAAGTGGATGAACAACCAGAACTTTCCACCAGAGTTTACAGCTGGTCAATGCAAAGAAAAAGAAGAAGTATTTGTGTAAAATGTGTGGCTTCCAACATATACCCAGTACATTTAATGGGTTTGAAAAGACTTCAGTAACTTAATTCTCTAAATAGTTAGATATATACATTCTCAGTCCCTGATTGGTTCTTCATGACCCACAAGAACAAAGTAAAGATAAGAAGGTAAACCAGGAACACACATTGAAAGCCTCAGACATCAAGGTTTTAACCTCGGTCCTCCAGATTAGAGCATTTTGAACCTATGCTGCTGTCAGAGAAGCCACTTTAGCTGTTTCTAGCTGATTGGAGATAAAGATGTGTAGCATATGGAAAGTTTACGACTGCACAATAGTCTCTATCAAGGTTATTTGCTTACTGATATAGGTTTTCTCACAAAAGGATCAAAGAAGAAGAAGAAGAACGCTACATGATCAAATCTGCTTTGATGCGTGGCCAACTAAGCACCCTGGAAAACGTGTCATCATTAGCCAAGTCAGTCATTCATACATTCCTTCAGTATTGTTCCGTTGTCATGTGGACACAACAGATTCACATTTTTATATTTTCAACTGTGTCTTGTAATAACTACTGATTTAGTGTACTTTCTTTGATTTTATTTCTGTATCCCTTGTCAGCGCTTGTAATTGGAAGGTGTGATACCCAGTGACTCTTTATTCATGTCAAGTACCTTGCTAACTTGCCTGATCCTGATCACTGAAACTTGTCATCTTCAACAGCATGGATCAGTAGTTCATATGCTGAGACCCTCCATACCATGACAAAAGGCTGTCAAAAATCTTCTTGCATTGTCTTCCCCTACCTCTCTTTCTACAAATCCTTCCTGTTGTCACAAAGTGTTCCAGCTTCCCCCTTTTCACAAGATGGCCAGAAAAATTATGCCTGTCTCAATGACCCAAAAAGCTCGTTTCAACAGGAACAAGTCTCGGATACCCTGTTCAAGCTTATATAACAGTTACTTCTTTAAGTGTAGACATGGTAATGTGTTGCTCACACCTACATCAGCATGCACACAGACACACACACAAAAACACACACAGAAATACAGACACACACACAGACACAGGTATAGACACATGCACGTATACACACAATCACACATACACATGTACACATATACACTCATGCATGTGTACACACACTCACCCACCCACCCATACACTCAAACACCCATACACTGTACACTCATACACACATACACACACACACACAGACACACACACTGACCCACAAACACACTATACTCTGTTAAGCTCTTTGATAAGCAAAATGCCTTTAGACTGCAAATAACTGAACTGTTTAATGATAATGATAAAAACTTCAATCCCGAGCGACGGATTGGAAGGTCTTGGGTTGGCTCCCTGGAGGAGCCGGACTTTTCCTAAAAAATGACCTTATCTCCCAGGTCAACCCAGCCTTCAGTGAGTACCGGGTGCAGTCCCGGGAAGTAAAGGTGGGCGGCGTGATGCTGACCACATCACCCATCTTGTGCCGTTGGTCTATAAAAATATTGGTCTAGCCCTATATGCCCTATTTGCCTAAAGGCATGGAAAGGGTCTTTTACTTTAGTTTTTTTTTTTTTTTTTAAACTTCAATAAAAATGTTTTCAATCTTTTATTTTTGCTCTCATACAGGAAAATTTAGAGGTCTTAAGAAGAAGCAGGTTAAAATTCCTGACTCAAGTACTAGTGAGAAAGTTGGAAGGACAGGTAATGTTGGAACATGTTGGAGACAAAGAATGTTAGGCATTGTTGGAACGAAAAGTAATATTAGGAAATATTGGAGATAAAAGCAATGTTTGGGAAGTTGGAAAGATAGGTAATGTTATTGTTAATGTTATTAATGTTAACATTGGGGACAGAAATGGTACTGTGAATATGAGAAGTAAAAGTAATGTAGTGAACATTAAAAAGGAAAGTAATATTTGGAATTGAAAAGAAAGGTAATGTTCAGGTACACTGGGAATGTTGGAAATACAAGTACTGTTAGAGAACATGGAAAAACAAACGATGTGTAACAGCCATTGTTTCATCATCATCATCATCATAAACCACTTTTGCCGTTAAGTGTCGTGGGGAGCCATTGTTTATATTAAGTTTTTAAACTGAAACTGCTTTGTTTTTATCATGTTCAGCAGGCTAGTACATTATTCACTAGCCGGTTGCTTAAAATAACTGAAACATTTTCCCGCTCCAGGCTGTCACCTGAAGGTTTGACACACTTCCCCGCTCCAGGCTGTCACTTGAAGGTTTGACACACTTTCCTGCTCCAGGCTGTCACCTGAAGGTTTGACACACTTCCCCACTCCAGGCTGTCACCTGAAGGTTTGAGACACTTCCCCGTTCCAGGCTGTCACCTGAAGGTTCGACACACTTCCCCGCTCCAGGCTGTCACTTTAAGATTTGACACACTTACCCGCTCCAGGCTGTCGCCTGAAAGTTTGACACACTTCCCCGCTCCAGGCTGTCACCTTAAGATTTGACACACTTCACCCTAAGTTTTATTTGTTGGCCTTCTTCTTCTTCTTCTTCTTCTTCTTCGATCCTTCTGTCAGAAAACTTATATCAGGAGGCCGGTAGCCTTTATGAAAGCTATCGTGCAATCCATATCCTCTCGTGTACCATACAGTTGTTGGTGATATCTTAAATATTGTTCTGGCCACTTTGACTTCCCTAGAATTTCCTGGTACCTAGTGTAGACATGTAGACTAGGTCACACTGAGAGATTGGGTCTATGACAACAACCCCTGCCCTGAGGTGGGTGCAAACACATGAGCACACGGCCAACAAGCAAATCTCAGCCACTGGGATTAACCTAAGCTGGAAATGTCCGCCTGGTTTTACAGTCAACAGACTTCCACCCAGTACTCAGGGGATACAACACTATGCTATCAGTGTCAAACATGGACACCGTCTTCAGAAGACGGAAGGAAAATAGTCACGACAGAAATGAAATGTTTACGTACGAGATGCTAGGTGTAATGAGGAAAGATCGACTTAGGAACAATGATATCAGAAGGAGAGTTGGCTCAGAGCAAAATAATGCAGTTTCACAGTTCTAACATATCCGGGTTTAAAGCCAGCTCAGGGCAATTTAGTAGCAGACCGCTGTTCATTTACTAATCAGAAAGCAGTGGCAAACTACTGAACATAAAAAAACCTAGGAAAAAACGTACACAATAGCCAGTAAATCATAGGGTTTAAAATTTGAAGTCATTTAAATGATGTGCAACTCACTTTTTGAAATATTTGCCTTTTTTTGCCACCAGTCTGTTGGTAGCATAGAGTTGTGTTGTGTAGACAACATCAGTCTGTTGGTACCATGGAGTTGTGTTGTGTAGACAACATCAGTCTGTTGGTACCATTTAGTTGTGTTGTGTAGACAACATCAGTCTGTTGGTACCATGGAGTTGTGTTGTGTAGACAACATCAGTCTGTTGGTAGCATAGAGTTGTGTTGTGTAGACATCAGTCTGTAGTACCATGGAGTTGTGTTGTGTAGACATCAGTCTGTTGGTACCATGGAGTTGTGTTGTGGAGACATCAGTCTGTTGGTACCATGGAGTTGTGTTGTGTAGACATCAGTCTGTTGGTACCATGGAGTTGTGTTGTGTAGACAACATCAGTCTGTTGGTGGCATAGAGTTGTGTTGTGTAGACAATAACAGTCTGTTGGTAGCAAAGAGCCGTGTTGTGTAGACATCAGTCTGTAGTACCATGGAGTTGTGTTGTGTAGACAACATCAGTCTGTTGGTACCATGGAGTTGTGTTGTGTAGATAACATCAGTCTGTTGGTACCATGGAGTTGTGTTGTGTAGACAAAATCAGTCTGTTGGTAGCATAGTTATGTTGTGTAGACAACATCAGTCTGTTGGTAGCATAGAGTTGTGTTGTGTAGACAACATCAGTCTGTTGGTAGCATACAGTTGTGTTGCGTAGACAACATCAGTCTGTTGGTAGCATAGAGTTGTGTTGTGTAGACAATATCAGTCTGTTGGTAGCATAGAGTTGTGTTGTGCAGACAACATTAGTCTGTTAGTACCATGGGATTGTGTTGTGTCAACAACATCAGTCTATTGGTGGGATAGAGTTGTGTTGTGTAGACAACATCAGTCTGTTGGTAGCATAGAGTTGTGTTGTGTAGACAACATCAGTCTGTTGGTAGCATAGAGTTGTGTTGTGTAGACAACATCAGTCTGTTGGTGGCATAGAGTTGTGTTGTGTAGACAACATCAGTCTGTTGGTACCATGGAGTTGTGTTGTGTAGATAACATCAGTCTGTTGGTACCATGGAGTTGTGTTGTGTAGACAACATCAGTCTGTTGGTAGCATAGTTGTGTTGTGTAGACAACATCAGTCTGTTGGTAGCATAAAGTTGCGTTGTGTAGACAACATCAGTCTGTTGGTAGCATAGAGTTTGTGTTGTGTAGACAACATCAGTCTGTTGGTAGCATAGAGTTGTGTTGTGTAGACAACATCAGTCTGTTGGTAGCATAGAGTTGTGTTGTGTAGACAACATCAGTCTGTTGGTAGCATAGAGTTGTGTTGTGTAGACAACATTAGTCTGTTGGTAGCATAGAGTTGTGTTGTGTAGACAACATCAGTAGCATAGGTTGTTGGTAGACCCAACATAGAGTTGTGTTTGTGTAGACAATATCAGTCTGTGGTAGCATAGAGTTGTGTTGTGTAGAAACATAGTCTTGTTGGTAGCATAGAGTTGTGTGTGTAGACAACATTAG
>CAJHNH020005553.1:0-7500 GCA_905116865.2 Candidula unifasciata
TAACATCAAACCAGACATAAGTCAGAACATCAAGTCATCAGATCGAAACACATGTAGCAGACATTGATTCAAAATGCCAACAGATCAAATATAATACATTTTTAAAAAGAAGACACTAACAATAGATGCACAATTTATTGCCTGGAATATTTCGCTGTGTCTCGTCAGGTGCATAGTTCAGTAACAATTACATAAAAGAAGAAAATAAGTGAATTCTTTGTTAGTTAGCTAGTTAGTTAGTTAGTTAGTTAGTTAGTTAGTTAGTTAGTTAGTTAGTTAGTTAGTTAGTTAGTTAGTTAGTTAGTTAGTTAGTTAGTTAGTTAGTTAGTTAGCTAGTTAGCTAGTTAGTTAGTTGGGTAATCATCATTGCACTCCGGACATGTGCATAGGTGCTCAGATCCTTCCCTCAGTATGAACCACAACGTCTGATGGCTAAAAGTACCAGTTCTATGTTGATTAACAATCTTCTGGCGGGTCCGGTGTGTGTCTCGTTTTTTGCTATGCTGATCTTAAAACCCAAGTCTGCTATTCTGGCAAGTGATGTGGATTCACTGCCACCAAAGTCCTCCATCCTTCCCATTTCTCTGAGGGCATTAATAATATCAGCATGATCCATAGGCTGACCGTCGGTAGTGATAGCGGATCCAGCCAACCCGTCAGCTCTTTCATTTCCATCGACGCCTGCCGTGGGTGTCGTGGGTGACACAACTGTCGGACTAGGCGCCTGTGATCTTCGCTTCGGCTCTGGTTTGTGAGTGGTGGTGGTCGTCAGGGTTCTTCTGCATTCTTTAAGATACGGGCACCCCATGTATCTCGCACTGTGTGCTCCTGCGCAATTGGAGCATCTCAGCCTGGCGTTGGGCTTCTTAAAGTCCGGGTCCACTTTCGCCAGAGGGCATTCCTTGAATGGATGTGGGCCGGAACAGTAACGGCACGACGGGTTGCATCGTGCGCACTGCAGAATCTCGGTGTTTTGGGTACCTGGTCACTGCTGCTGTTGCTGCCTGAGTGGGCGGGTGTAGGTGGCTCCCTGCGCCACGACTGGGGCGGCTTCTGGGTAGACGGGTGCCTCGATAGGGCCTACATCTAGGGCTGGCGGCGTCTGGGCAGGTGTCTCCTCCGGGTCGTCGACCGGTTCTGGCATCGTCAGTTCTGGTGCGGCGACAGGTGCTTCCTCCTTTTTGGCTGAGGATGCCTTGGTGTCCCGGCGCTGGACCGGATTCTTCTTACCACGGGCCATGGTTTTGTGTGGCTGAGGCTGGTAAGTCGGGTGGCAATTGATTGCTCGGTCCCTGCAGAGTCTGGCAAGGCTTGTTAGAGTATCCTGAAAAGGACACCCAAGCGTGCTTTTCTCCTCAGTTCTCGAGACAATCGTTCAAAAAACTGGCTGGTATGACTGGCTCTTCAACAATGATGTGCTCCCGGGCCGCTAATAACCCACCCGCAGACGAAAACCGATAGCGTAGTCGAGCCAAACTCAGCCGAATATCAAGCGAGTCTGACCAGTATCTAGCTATCGATAATCAGGCTACGAATGGATAGTTAGCAAGCTAACGAGAGACACGTGGCTGGTCGGGCGGTTTGAGCGAGCGAGCGAGAGCTGTGTGCGACTGGGCTGTCTGCGCTGGACTGTGCTGTTTTTTTTTGGGTCCGGTTTGGGCTGGCTCGCTGTGTTTCTTCGTGTCAGTGGGCTTGGCTTGTTAATCAAAGACGGCGGTCTGGTGCCGCTGGGTTTTGGTGTTGTCAGCTGATGGGTTTCATTGGCTTCTGGATGGTTCAGTGCGGGCAATTACTTTGTTAGTGGTGGCATGTTCATTTCCCTTCGAGCAGCGTTCAGTTTACTGAGGGCTACACTTGCGCCATACATCATCATCTTGTTTCTGTTTCGCTTGGATCTGAGTGCTTCGGCTGGGAGGGAACGCTCCCTTGCAATTTCTTTCTGGCAGAACTTTATTTTGTATTTGCCATTGAAAAGCTCGAGTCGATGAGGGTGCATCTCCTGGCTATAATCTGCGACCATTGCTTGAAGTTTTTCTTCACATTTCTCTTTCGCCTTGTGTGCTGCCGTTTTTTGGTCTTCTTCATGGGCTGTGGCCTCATCTGCGGCTAGGGTCGTTTCCGTATCGCTGCTTCGGTCCGTGGATCGTTCTGATTCGGCGGGCTGTTCTTCTACGCTTTCCTCGTCGGATTCTAATTGGTCTGCTTCCTGGTCAGATTCCTCTTCGTTTTCAGGTTCTTGGTAGGCTGAAGCCACAATTTTACCGATGTTTTCTGTTTCGTTGGAGAGTTTTTCCTGAACTTGGTTGAGCTCCTGAATGATTTTGCGCGCTTCTGTAATTTCGTCTTGGATGGTGGTGAGTTTGTAATATGCAGCTGTTTTTTCTTCCTGTAAGGCCATCAGTTTCTTGAGCTCTAGCACCGCCGCTTCTTTCTCTGATTTCTGCTGGGTTAATCTCGTGACTTCTAGGTATGTGCTTTCTCGGGCCTCCTTGAGTTCCGCCATCTCCTTCTTTCTTTCCTGCCTTTCATCCTGTCTGTGCTTTTCTGCTTCCACCTGGGCTACTTTTAAACTTTCTGTGAGTGCGTGGATGCTGTCTTTGATTTCTGCATCGCGTTTGTTGTTCTTGATTTGTTGGGCTTCTTGAGCTGAGCTGACCTCCTTCAGTGCTTTGATCTCCCTCAGCATTAGGGTGATCAGCTCGTGGGTTTCTGCTTTCTCAGCGGCGGCGGCTTCTCTCTCTTTCTGTAGTTCAGCTTTAAGCTCGGTGAGGGCGCGCACCAGCTCAGGGTCTCTGGTGGTGAACTCTTTCCTCTCTGGACGGGTGGAATGGCTTGATGTGTTGCTTGGCCTGGGTGCCTCGTACCTCTGCTGGCGTCTGGGTTCGGCATTATTCATCGCCATCTTAAACTGCTTGAGGTACGGACAACCCAGGTACCTCGCGCTGTGCCCCCCCCCCCCCACAGTTTGAGCATCGTCTGCTCGGGTTGGGCTTCTTGAAATCCGGGTCCTTCTTGGCCAGAGGGCACTCCTTGAAATCGTGGGCTTGAGCACAGTATCTGCATGCTAGGCTGCTGCGGCATGCTTTGGCTGTGTGCCACGTCTTGTTACAGCGCGAGCACTGTAGGATTTCAGGACTGGCGGCTCCCGGTCGCTGCTGCTGCTGCCTGTGTGGTCGGGTGTGGGTGGGCTCCTGCGCCACGACAGGGGCGACTTCTGGCTGTGATGCTGCCTCGACAGGGGCTCCATCGGAAGCTAGCGGCGTCTGGGTGGGTGAGGCTGGCGTCTCGATCGGGACGTCAGTCAGTGCTGGCATCGTCTGCACCGTAGGGGCTGGTGCGACGTCAGGTGCTGTTTCCCTGCTAGCCGATGTGGCTCTGGTGTCACGGCGCTGGATCGGGTTTTTCTTGCCACGGGCCAAAGTGGATGTGGCTGGCAAAAGGCTGTACTGATCTGGCTACTGTTGATTGCTCGGTCACTGCAGAGTCTGGCAAGGCTCGTTGAGTGAACTGAAAAGTACACCGAGCGTGCTTTTCTCCACAGTTCACGCGACAATCGTTTCACAACTGGCTGGTACGTCTGGCTCTTCAACAAATGATGTGCTCCCGGGCCGCTAATGATCCAAACGCAGACGAATACCGATAGCGTAGTCGAGCCAAACTCAGCCGAATATCAAGCGAGTCTGACCAGTATCTAGCTATCGATAATCAGGCTACGAATGGGTAGTTAGCAAGCTAACGAGAGACACACGTGGCTTTATCAGGCGGTAGAGCGAGCGAGCGAGCGAGGATTAAAGTTGATGATTGATTGATTGGCCGTAAAGTCCGAACCATATCATTCTGTATACAGAGTTCCGGGCGCAGGTGACGAATCGCGGAAGCTTCAAGAAATCTTAGCGTTCTGTGATTGGTTGACGTATGCAGGATTTGAAATGCGTTGTCCTTAGTTACCAGGTGTCCAGATTTTAGATTCTCATTTTGAATATTATTTTGCCTGGCTTTTCCCACCCATACTGGAATGTTCTCAGCCACTCGTTTCTGCAGGCGTCGATCAGCTCCGCCCACACAAGCAGCTTCATAGCTACATTTAAATTGCTCGATACAATTTGATCTAGCTTAGGTTGACACTGGTTGTACCACCGAGGGCTTTAAAACAACAAGTCTACATCCATATAATCTTTCAAGGGTATGATGTTATGAAATGGCTATACGGCTTAAAACAGAAGTCAGCCAAACTTTATACGCTGCTTTGCCAATTATCAGATTTGAAACTACCCCCGTGCCAAAGCCCTCGGTGAAACAACCAGTATCGACGTACGCCAGATCAAACTGTATTTACCCGTCTAGCCGCTACAGCACGGCACCCCGCACCCCCCCCCCCCCCTAAAAAGTTAGGTCTATAATTTTAAAAAAAGGTATGTTGTCTTACTTGTCAGTCTCCTCTATTCTAGCATGCACGTCGTTTGTGTGTAAAATAATCAGCTCTAAATCTGCAGCCACACCGACCAACATCAGCAGCCATAAGAGAAGAAACATCTGCCATACGCTTCCTACAATCATCCGTGCTGCCAGCCCCATGTCTCAGGTTCTAAATACAGAAAACAATGCTTTTATATCCCGGACACAACGATCAGCTGTACCATGTCTCAGGTTCTAAATACAGAAAACATTGCTTTTATATACCGGACACAATGATCGGCTGTACCATGTCTCAGGTTCTAAATACTAGGGCTGTACCGAATAGTGATTTTCACTATTTGGCCGAATACGAATAGCTGGACCAACTATTCGGCCGAATACAAATACGAATAGTGAATCATCACCATCTGGTGCTTTGCCGACTGGCACGGGCGATTATGCCTCGCCACAATCTGCGATCTGCTGCAGCATGTATCAGTTGCTGACACACCTCCATGCAATGCAACAAGACTGTCAAGCCAATTATTTTCTTTGATACCACCATTACTTTTGTCTTCCCACTATTCAAACTGATGCCCATTCTTCCACTTTCGGGTATAAAATAGATCTAAAAAGAAAACATCCATAATGTCAAATCTACTCTGAAATTTTACTTCACAAAATGTAGTAAAGAATAGTAAACATTTACAAACATTTCATGTTTTGCACCCTTCAGTCAGTCAGTCTGTGGTGACTAATACATAAGAATGAAAGTATGTTTAGTTTTATAACAAGTAACTAAACTTGTAAATTGTCACTGACAGCTTAGTTAATCAATGAAAGCGGCATCAGCTTAAAAAAAAATCTTTCCAAATTGTCAGCATTAGGCAACTTCTTACTTTACTGAAGGTATTTCCAGCTGTACTAAACAGACACAAAAAAACAACTGTTCAAAAAATGGCTACAAACAAAGACAGTAGAAGACTATACAAACTACAAAAATGCTAGAAAATCCACTAAACAAATAATCAAAGTGGCAAAAGAGGACTCATGGCAGAAATATGGCGAACAACTTGTGAAAATTTTTAAGGGAAAGACCTAGAGACTTTTACAAAAGTGTACATTCTATGAGAATTAGTTAGTTAGTTAGTCTTTCCTCTTGTGTCGAGTGCGGCACATAGGGCAGAGGTCGTGACTCTCCATGCACGGCGGTCCGTTGCAATCCGTTGTAGGTCTTGGATGTTTGAGTGGCCCATGAGCGAGCCTTCCCTGATGATAGTTCTACGTAGGGTTTCCCTTGGTCTTCCACGAGATCTTTTCCCCTGTGGTGTCCAAATGAGGGCTTGGTAAGGAAGTCTTGATTTATCCATTCTAAGGACGTGGCCGACATAGTTCCAGCGGCGTTTTCGTATAAAATTAGACACATACTCTTGCCTGGATTCTTGCCTTATTTGTGTATTGGTTCGGAAATCTGACCATTTGAAATTTAGTATTCTATGAGAATAAGGGACGAAATACCGAATAGTTATTAGGTCCACTATTCGGCCCCGAAGCGAATACGAAGCGAATATTCGGTACAGCCATACTAAATACAGAAAACAATGCTTTTATATCCCAGACACAATGATCGGCTGTACCAATTATCAAGATGACATACTCTTGTTCCAGAACCTCAGTGTTACGTGCACAACCGCTTTACAGACTCATTTGTCTGCAAATACCTTGCCTGTAGTAGTTATAGTTAAGTAACATGTGTCTATTAGCTACAGGAAAGCATGTGGTGTCTAGTTTCTACAGGTAAGTAAGGTGTCTAGTAGCTACAGTTAAGAATGGTTTCTAGTAGCTACAGTTAGGTCTGGTGTCTAGTAGCTACAGGAAGGTATGGTGTCTAGTAGCTACAGGTAGGTATGGTGTCTAGTAGCTACAGGTAGGTATGGTGCCCACTAGCTACAGGTATCTGGTGTCTAGTAGCTACAGGTATCTGGTGTCTAGTAGCTTTAGGTATCTGGTGTAGTAGCTACAGGTATCTGGTGTCTAGTAGCTACAGGTAGGTATGGTGTCTAGTAGCTATAAGTAGGTATGGTGTCTAGTAGCTACAGGTAGGTATGGTGTTTAGTAGCTACAGGTAGGTATGATGTCTAATAGCTACAGGTAAGTATCTGGTGTCTAGTAGCTACAGGTAGATATGATGACAAGTAGCTACAGGTTAGTATGGTGTCTAGTAGCTACAGGTAGGTATGGTCTAGCTACAGGTAGCTATGGTATCTAGTAGCTACAGGTAAGTATCTGGTGTCTAGTAGCTACAGGTAGGTATGGTGTCTAGTAGCTACAGGTAGGTATGGTGTCTAGTAGATACAGCGAGGTATGGTTCTAGTAGCTACAGGTAGGTATGGTGTCTAGTAGCTACAGGTAAGTATCTGGTGTCTAGTAGCTACAGGGAGGTTTGGTGTCTAGTAGCTACAGGGAGGTATGATGTCTAGTAGCTACAGGGAGGTATGGTGTCTAGTAGCTACAGGGAGGTATGGGATCTAGTAGCTAAAGAAAGGTATGGTTTCTTTTAGCTACAGGTAGGTTTGGTGTCTAGTAGCTACAGGGAGGTAGGGTGTCTAGTAGCTGCAGGTAGGTATGGTGTCTAGTAGCTACAGGGAGGAGTGGTGTCTATTAGCTACAGGTATGTATGGTGTCTAGTAGCTACAGGGAGGTATGGTGTCTAGCAGCTACAGGTAGGTTTGGTGTTTAGTAGCTACAGGAAGATATGGTGTCTAGTAGCTACAGGGAGGTATGGTTCTAGTAACTACAGGGAGGTATCGTATCTAGTAGCTACAGGGAGGTATGGTTTCTAGTAGCTACAGGCAGGTTTGGTGTCTAGTAGCTACAGGTAGGTATGGTGTCTAGTAGCGACAGGTAGGTATGGTGTCTAGTAGCGACAGGTAGGTATGGTGTCTAGTAGCTACAGATTGGTATGGTGTCTAGTAGCTACAGGTAGGTAGGGTGTCTAGTAGCGACAGGTAGGTATGGTGTCTAGTAGCTACAGGTAGGTATGGTGTCTAGTAGCTACAGGTAGGTATGGTGTCTAGTAGCTACAGGTAGGTATGGTGTCTAGTA
>CAJHNH020005553.1:12500-20040 GCA_905116865.2 Candidula unifasciata
ATTGCAACAGTCTGTTCTAGTGGTGGGATCTTTGCTGTGTTGTGTAACATTGCAACAGTCTGTTCTAGTGGTGGGATCTTTGCTGTGTTGTGTAACATTGCAACAGTCTGTTTTCTAGTGGTGGGATCTTTGCTGTGTTGTGTAACATTGCAACAGTCTGTTCTAGTGGTGGGATCTTGCTGTGTTGTGTAACATTGCAACAGTCTGTTCTAGTGGTGTGTTGTGTAACATTTGCAACATCTAGTTGCTGCTGTGTTGTGTAACATTGCAACAGTCTGTTCTAGTGGTGGGATCTTTGCTGTGTTGTGTAACATTGCAACAGCCTGTTCTAGTGGTGGGATCTTTGCTGTGTTGTGTAACATTGCAACAGCCTGTTCTAGTGGTGGGATCTCTACTGTGTTGTGTAACATTGCAACAGTCCTTTCTAGTGGTGGGATGCTGTGTTTTGCATTGCAACAGCTGTTTAGTGTGGGATCTTTGCTGTGTTGTGTAACATTGCAACAGCCTGTTCTAGTGGTGGGATCTCTACTGTGTTGTGTAACATTGCAACAGTTTGCTCCACGTGAGCCTTTTATCAGTTATCACTCCAAGATGCAGAATGAACTTTCGTCCTTTAGCAAGAATTTTCCCACATAAAATACTAACCGCTTCGTCCCCGGGTGAAAGAGGGAGAAGTGTTAAGATTTTTTATCTGCCTTGATGGCAACATGACATTTTTCTGCTCTTGTTATCAAGCGATATATTGCTCGCTGCATTCTTTTGAGATGACAGAATCTATGACACACATCTGTTTGGGAGAAGAGTTTTTTTTTTTTTTTGAAACAGTTAGTGAGAATTTATTCTATGAAATACATATAAGTTTGAGTGAACAAAATCTTTAGATGCACAACAGCTTGATAGGTCTGAATCTGTGAGATACAGTCTGAGAGAACAGAATATACAAGACACAAACAGTCTGAGAGAAACATAATCTATGATATACACAACAGCTTGAGAGAACATAATCTATCTCAGAAACATAAGTCTGAGAGAGCAGAATCTATAAGATACACAACAGCTTGAGAAAACATAATCTATGAGATATAGTCTGAGAGAACCGAATCTTTGAGATACAAACATTCTGAGAGAACAGAATCTATGTACACAAACAGTTTGAGAGAACCGAATCTATGAGATACAAACATTCTGAGAGAACAGAATCTATGTACACAAACAGTTTGAGAGAACCGAATCTTTGAGATACAAACATTCTGAGAGAACAGAATCTATGTACACAAACAGTTCGAGAAAACATAATCTATGAGAGAAACATCAGTCTGAGAGAACAGAATCTATGTACACAAACAGCTTCAGAAAACATAATCTATGAGAGAAACATCAGTCTGAGAGAACAGAATTTATGAGATACAAACTGTTTGAGAGAACATAATCTATGAGATACACAACAGCTTGAGAGAACAGAATGTAGCAGTTCTTTTTGTTTTTCAAACTGGCTCAAGTTCTTATCTGGGGAACTGTGGCTTTGCTGCACGTGCTACTGCTTCCAGCCCTCGTTATCTGCTCGTTTGCTGACGAGTCATCTAACCCCCGTTCTGGAAACGTGCTGCCAGACAGAAGAAGTTGTGTGCGTTTGCTGGTGAAAGTTACTTTACAACTGCCCCCCCCCCCTCCCTCTTGCTCCATCAACCGAAGCAATTTATATCCCCATCTCCACAGGTTGTTGCTTTTCCTCTAACTATATGAGTCATTGGTTTCATAAAACCGGTGTTTAGTCATCGCTTTAACCTCTTCTATTATTGCTGCCGTTTAATTACCGCCGGTGTCCAGTCATTAATGTCACTGAATATTTAGCCATGTGTTTATAACACTGTTCTGATATTAGCTCGAACTGACCAAATTGATTACTTAAATTATTATAAAATTGACACATAATAATTTAACTGCTTTCAGAGTAAATTAACACTGTAACTTCATCGAAGGCATATATTGTGGTATCATGTATTACAGAGACATGACGTTTTATCTTCTATCAAATATATTGCTTTATCTGTTCTAACAGACAAAGAGTGCTTATCTTCTACTACATATATTGTTTTATCTTCTATCACAGACATATAATTATTATCTTCTACCACATGTATTGTTTTATCTTTTATCACAGAATATAATTCTTATCTTCTACCACATATATTGTTTTATCTTTTATCACAGAATATAATTCTTATCTTCTACCACATATATTGTTTTATCTTCTATCACAGACATAGAATTCTTATCTTCTACCACATACATTGTTTTATCTTCTATCACAGACATAGAGTGTTTATCTTCTACCACTTATATTGTTTTATCTTCTATCACAGAATATAATTCTTATCTTCTACCACATATATTGTTTTATCTTCTATCACAGACATAGAATTCTTTTCTTCTACCACATACATTGTTTTATCTTCTATCACAGACATAGAGTGCTTAGCTTCTACCACATATATTGTTTTATCTTCTATCACATATATTGTTTTATCTTCTACCACGTATATTGTTTTATCTTCTATCACAGACATAGAGTGCTCACCTTCTACCACATATATTGTTTTATCTTCTATCACAGACATAGAGTGTTATCTTCTACCACATATATTGTTTTATCTTCTATCACAGACATAGAGTGCACATCTTCTACCACATATATTGTTTTATCTTCTATCACAGACATAGAGTGCTCATCTTCTACCACATATATTGTTTTATCTTCTATCACATATATTGTTTTATCTTCTACCACGTATATTGTTTTATCTTCTATCACAGACAGAGGGCTTATCTTCTACCATATATTGTTTTATCTTCTATCACAGACATAGAGTGCTTAACTTTTACCACATATATTGTTTTATCTTCTATCACAGACATAGAGTGCTTATCTTCTACCACATATTGTTTTATCTTCTATCACAGACATAGAATGCTCATCTTCTACCACATATATTGTTTTATCTTCTGTCACAGATAGAGTGCTTATCTTCTACCACATATATTGTTTTATCTTCTGTCACAGACATATAGTGCTTATCTTCTACCACATATATTGTTTTATCTTCTGTCATAGACATAGAATTCTTATCTTCTACCACATATATTGTTTTATCTTCTATCACAGACATAGAGGGCTTATATTCTCACACATACATTGTTTAATCTTTTATCACAGAAAGAGAGTGTTTTTCTTCTACCACATATATTGTTTTATCTTATGTCACAAACATAGAGATCTTATCTTCTATAACATATATTGCTTTATTTTCTATCACAGACTGATTTGTTTTTTCTAACGTCTATCACGGAATGCTTGGGTTGGTTCTGCAATGTCCTCTAAAGGTTATGCAAAAAACTTAAATGTCACAGAAAAATTTCGATTTAATCTATATCACAAAACTAGATTATTTTATCTTCTATCACAGACAGATATTGTGTTCTTTTTTTTTTCGATCACAGAGGAATATTGTTTTATATTCTGTCACAGGCAGATAGTGTATATTTTCTATCACAGTGTTTTGTTTTCTGTTACAGATAGTGTTTTATCTTTTGTCACAGACAGATAGAGTTTTATCTTCAAAAACAGAGGGGTATTGTTTCATCTTCTGCCACAAAGAGATACTGATTATCTTTTATTACATATATTATTTATCTGCTATCACAGAAAGATATCCGTCGTTTCCTATGTCCCAGAGGAATATTGTTTTATCTTCTATAAAATATATTGCATTATCTTTGATCACACACAGTTAGTTTTCCTTTGTATTTCTATCACAGACAGATATAGTTATATCTTCTATCACAGAGAAATATATTGTTTTATCTTCTATCACACAAATTTTTTTCCCTTTATCACAGATAGATGTTGTTTTATACTCTATCACAGACATATACCGTTTTATCTTCCATCACTGATATTGTTATATCTTCTGTCACATAAGGATATTGTGTTATCTTTCATCACAGACAGATGCACTTTTATCTTCTATCACAGACATTGTTGCATCTTCTATCACAGACAGATATTGGTTTTGTCTTTTATCACAGACAAATATAGATTTATCATTTATCACAGAAGAATATTGTATTATCGCCTATCACATACATTTTTTTAAATCTTTTAAAGATAGAGGGGCACCGCTTTATCTTCTATCACAGACATATATTGTTCATTTTCTTCCATCAGAGAGACCTACTATTTTATGTTCTATCACAGACAGATTTTGTTTTTCTTCTTTCTCAGATACGATTTTAACTTCTATCACAGAAGGATATTGTTTTATCTTTTATCACAGACAGCAGCCATTTTATATTTTATCACAGAATAATATTGTATTTTCTATCACAGACAAATATAGTTGTATCTTCTATCACAGACAAATATTATTTTTACCGTCTATCAGATATATGTATTTTTTTTTTTTTATTAATTAATTTATTTTGTGTGTGTGTGTGTTTTTTTTTTAATTCTATCACAGAATGATATTGTTTTATCTTCGTTCACGGGCAGATCTCGCTTTTTTTTTCTGTCACAAATATTGTTAAATCTTCTATCACAGAGATATTCTTTTATCTTCTATCACAGATAGATATTGAATTATTTTCTATCATAGGCAGATATTGTTTTATCTTCTGTTACAGACAGTCACCGTTTTATCTTTTACCATCGAGGGAAATTGTCCAGACATGTACTGTTGTATCTTTTATCACAGACATTGTTTTGTTTTCTATCAATAATAGATATTGTTTTATCTTCTTTTACAGACAGGTATTTTTGTATCTTTTATAACACACATTGTTTCGTCTTCTATTGCAGACATATGCGGTTTTATCTTTCTATCACAGACATATATTGATTTACATTGTTTTTATCAACTTAAACAGAGGGGTGCCGTTTTATTTTCTATCACCGATGAATATTGTTTTATCGTTTATCACAGAGAGATATTGTTCTATCTTCTAACACAGAAAAATATTATTTTATCTTTCATCACAGACATGTATTGTTTTTTATATTCTTTGACAGAAGGATATTGTTTTCCTTTCTATCACAGGTAGATGTAGATATTTTTCTATCACAGATATGTTTTATTTTTACAGACATATAGTTTTTTATGTTCTACCACTGAGGGAGATAGTTTTGTCTTCTAACACTGACATTATATACATTTATCATTTATCACAGAGGAATATTGTTTTATCTTCTTTCACACACATTTTAAAATTTTTTTCTAAAATAGAGGTGTACCGTTTTATCTTCGTTCACAGATGGATACTTTATATCTTCTACCATAGACAGATATTGTTTTAACTTCTATCACAGACAGCCGCCGCTTTATCTTCTACCACAGATGGATATTGTGTTATCGTCTATCACCGACATGTATTGGTTGTTTTTTAAATCTTTCATTAAAGAAGGATATTGTTTTATCTTCTATCACAGGCAGATGTGGCTTTTTTTTTTTATATCACAAATATTGTTCAATCTTTTATCACAGAGGGATATTGTTGTATCTTCTATCACCGACATTGTTTTATCTTTCATCACAGATAGATATTGTTTTATCTTCTATTACAGGCCATTTTTTTTTTTACACATATGTCCTTTTTTTTCTTTTATCACTGACAGATACCGTTTTATCTTCTATTGCCGATAGATATTGAGTATCTTCTATCACATAAAAATATTCATTCATTTTTTTATCACAGACATGTAGTGTTTTTTTAATCTTATATCACAAAAAGATATTGTTGTATCTTCTATGACAGACGGATTGTTCTTATCTTATGTCACAGACGGATTTAATTTTATCTTCTATCCATAACAGATACTGTTTTTTCTTCTATTACAGACAGATACTGTTGTATCTTCTATCACAGACAGGTAGCATTTTATCTTCTATCACATACGGGTATAGTTTTATCTTATATCACAAACATATATTGTTTTATCTTTTAGCACAGACATATAGTATTTTATCTTCTATCATAGAGAGATATTGTTTTATCTTTAATCACCAAGATATATCTTCTAATTTAATATTACAGATATTGTTTTATCTTCTGTCACAGAGAAAAAAAATTTTTCTACCACCGTGAGATATTGTTTTATCTTCTGTGAGAGACAGATGTTCTTTTACCTTCTGTCAAAAAGAGTTAGTGTTCTATCTTTGATTACAGATCAATATAGTTTCCGAGTGAATCTATTCCAAACAGAGACTGCTTTAACTTCTATCCCAGACAGTTTTGGAAGCTAGGCACAATCCACAGTCTTTAAATGCAAAATAGATCCGTGACATGTTTTATGTATCCACATGATTAGCTACAAATCTACTTATCTCTATGTATTGATGGTATCCATGATTCCTCCTGTTCACTGTTATTTGTCTGTGTATTACATCACATTAGAGTTGTCTTATATGACGAAACAGTTCGCATGTCTAATGCTGTACCCCGAAAAAAAAAATTGTTCTTACCTGTTCTGTGAGAGTCTTGGAGGCGCTAATAAAAAGCCTGAGACACTCTCGCGTACAAATAGGTTTCACCTTGACCTTACCAAACTATCTTTCGGGGCTGAAACCCTTCGGGGAAGGAAAAACGCGGTGGGGGTGAGACTTCAAGTAAACTCACTCGGGGATCCGGGCAGGAGAATATTTAAACTTACTGAAGACATAGTCAGTCCTTTTGTTTTGTGTTAGTTTCTGGTGATATTTTGATTGCTTTACATGTGAAAAACAATAGACCCTTTGAAACACACAGACAAACATACACACAATGTAATACACACATACACATATATTCTTCTTATTTAGTTCGCTTGAAATAAATTATCTATATCCGCAAGGCTGTCTCTAGTATGAATTCCACTGTCTTTTGTAATTATACAAATAAATAATTTTTGCAGAAACATAGGCATCTGAACAGACAGGCAGACAAACAATAGGCAGACAATAGACAGACAATAGACACATAGACCAGCAGGCAACAGTGGATAGTCTGGCAATGACTAACGACCTGTTTTCTGATGGTACTACTTAGTTGTAACAGCAGCTGTCTTGTCTGTTCACATATTCATGAACATTAATAGATTTTAATATTTTAGAAACCAACGGAGCAATTGAATGGACGTTGTGTGTCCTCTCTCCCGACATCCATAAGTAAAAGCTATGTTTTTATTATAAAAATAAACCAATAAAGAATATGTTTAAAAATATAAATATACTGTTAGTAAACGAAACCCAAAAATAAAATGTTCAAGGCAGGCGCGCCGCCACAATACTAACTCGGGAGGTAGGAGAACGATGGAATCTGACCCCCCCCCCCCACCCCTTCCCCCATTCAAAAAATATGTAAGGGAACTGAGATGCCCCATTTGACCATGTATGAAAATTATCTGTTCTTGTACCTGTTCATGTGTCTGTTCATGTGTCTGTTCATGTACCTGTTCATGTACCTGTTCATGTATCTGTTCATGTATCTGTTCATGTATCTGTTCATGTAC
>CAJHNH020005554.1:0-20026 GCA_905116865.2 Candidula unifasciata
TCCTTTCTGGGATTTAATGACTACATATTTTCACAAAATATCGGTTCTTGAAGTAGGAAGTCAGACGATGTTGCAATAAACATGTCCGCATCCTGCGCGGCAATACTCACTTCCGACTTCTGAAGTATCGTTTGCTCCTTTTTAAAAGCCATCGTGTCAACTATTGACTCCAACTGTCCGCCAAATTGACCCGCCAATTGGCTTTTGTATGGGTTTTTATATTCCCAGACAGCCGGAAAATTGGGGCGACGTTTGATTTTGACAGCTGATTAAGTGCCGGCACTCAACTTTTGAGCAACCAACACTCTTCCTCAATAGACTGGGGGAAAAAAAAACCCAGGAGAATTGCTGGAGCCAATCAGTTTTCTTCCGTAATAGGTGTCTGCCAAGACTATCTTTCTCAGGGTCACGTCTTTCTTGGTCTGTGGTGTTCTGGTGCTCGACGTTTCCCCAGTCAAGTACACACATTCTTTGTCCTTGTTGGAGCAATTTATTTCTTGATCGATTTCTGTATGACGATTTCTTCTTCCCTGGGTTGCAATTGATGTAATTCTTTTATAGTAAAAAGATTACGTATTTAACCCAGTACTCATAAATGTTTATGAATGGGTGCAGTTAGTTCAGAAACTAGAAATCGGCACTGACTGATTGATGTTCAATCCCACCAGGAAATCACACCGAGCGATAAACACCCAGTGACACAAAGTGCCACCATCCAAATGAAGATCATACGAGGACAGGTCCCAAAACCCTGTTCAACCCGTAGGTTTGGTTATATTAAGGCCTCCAACTACAGCCGGCGTAGGGCTTCAAAATAACAAAAAACTGCGCCCCGAATGGGGACCGATAGGAATCGGCACAATTTTTAAAAGCTGTCAATAAGGACACTTCTTTATGTATGTAAGTTTGTTTATCCTGGTGGTAATTTACGGTAGAATTTTACAGTAATTAATGATAAGCTATTACACTTTAACTTATTACGCACAAAGTGTCACGATGTGGATGAGGATCATCCTTGGAGAGGTCCCAGAAACCGCGTTCAGCCATTAGACCATATGTATGGTCGGGCTATATTGCGGCCCCTGGCAAGAGCCAGGGTGGGGCTTCAAAATTGCATCTCACAAGGAGGTGACAGGAATGAAAATCTGTAATAAAACTGTCATTACCATCATCCTCATCGCTCATTATCATCACCACTATTACTATCATCTTCATCCTGTCATAATTATTATTATCATCATCACTTCTGTCTTCTTGCTTACTATGCTACATGAATACGAGATTCAGTGACAAATGAATGAATGAATAAATTATAGATCCAATAAATAAATGAAATATTTATGTTTACAGAAGCCAAAAGTAGCGAGGTGTCAAGGGCTTGCTCCGCCTCCGTTACGGGTCTTTCCGTGATGAGGTTCCGGTCTTGCTTCGCGCTCGTCACGGGTTGGTCTGGAGTGAAGTTTCCGGAGTTCCGCACTGGACACGAGTCGACCCGGCATCACCATCATCATTTGCATCACAATCATCTTCAGTGCCGTCATAACATTTTAAACAATAAAATATAATCTTTGTAACATTTAATCAACAGTCTGACTTGGTCTATACAGTGAGAGTACCTACATGTGCACTTCTTCTTCTTTCTTCTTTTGTCAAAATCTGCTTGTGCCGCTAGGCGTCGCAGTCTATCAGATGATCGGCAACCGAGCCAGAGCGCGCTCAGTCGCTTCATATGCCGTGATGTTCTGAAGTCTCAAGTTGTCCGTGACTCCTTCAATCCATCTTCTTCTTGGTCTTCCCCTGCCTCTTGGTGTTTCGATTTTCATGTTGTATGCTCTTGATGCTGGCATCGTTGGTTCCATTCTCATTAGGTGACCAAACCATTTCATTCTTTGCTTCTCAATAAATTTAACGATGGGTATGTGCACACACACACAAAAAACCTAACGGTTGAATGGGGTTTCTGGTACATGCTCGGGTGATCCTCATCCGAATGGTGGCACTTTGTGTTACCGGGTATGGTAGTCGCTCGTTATACGGTCTTGGTGGGGTTGAACGACACACACACATACTCACACACACATACACACACACACTCACACACACATACACACACACACAATCATTTTCAAATAAAAAGAATTCTCATTTTCGTCCCGATTGACAAAGTAATATTTCATAAAACTGTCTTCATTTTGTAAAATGCTGGCTTTGCTTGAGCTATTCTACAGTTAACTTCTTTAATACATCTTCAATCTCATGTTATCACGGTACTCAATACTTAAACATATCAAATCATGACTCTCTATGTCAGGTCTGCTGTTACATCCATTGCTCCTTTATATTAATCAATATTTCACCTTCTTTTGTTTTCAAGCAACTACTGTTTATTTTTTTAAACCTGAGTGTTTTTGCATTCTTGTATACTTGTCTTGTCTGTTCTCTCTTTGTTCTTCAATTTCTTTGCATTATTATTATTTAGCCAAACTTCTTTCGATGCCTTACATTTACTTACAACCTTTTTGTGGATTCTTTTAGATTCGTCTTTCTTGTTTTTATTTTTTCTTATAATTTTCATCAGATGTAAATTTTCCTCTGTCAACAACTTTTCTTAGCTGTCCTATTTAAGTGTGATAATATTTATTTAGATGTGTAACGTATTGACTAGATTAGAATTTTCCATTGTTCATTTATACTGCTAATCTTTTCAATAGCATTGTATCTATTATGTTTCATGTTTTTGTCCTCCTGAGTAAATCATTCTATAGTCATTTGAATACATTTTCCCTGCTCCAGTATGTTTTGTTCAACACGATCCCAAGATGTTTATGTTCATTCTGTTTATTTCACTCTTGATTTTTTCCAGTTTACCTACCTGCATGAGCGTCTCACACTCCACGACTCAATGACAAATGTCTCGTTCTTTGGTTTGCGTACAGTAGTGGCCAGATGACGGCCTGGCTGCACCTGTAGCACAAATACCACCCCTACCGGACGAGGCAGTTCTTAAACGTCGTTTTTGTTTATCCACTGGTGTGCAGACATGACATTTCTTTGCAAAATACTCACTTGTACTATAGACAGCTATTTGGCTCCTAATACTTTGGATATCAAATCGAATCATGCTTGTTAATTTTTTTATTCAAGAGCATTGCTTTCTACAAGAAATGCTTGTTTCCACATCTAAAAGGGGATTTTTATCTAGCGTGAATGTTTATTTTGTATGTGGTAGTTTATGTCAGGGAACTTGCTTTGAATCCTGGGGAACCTTGATAAATATCTACAATAAGAATGATAGGACGTTCACAGTCTTCTAAATCTCCTCTTTAGTTTAAACCTTTACTCTTTTACCCACTAATTTTTTACTCCTCTCTCTCTCTCTCTCTTCTCTCTCTCTCTCTCTCTCTCTCTCTAATATATATATATATATATATATATATATATATATATATATATATATATATATATAATGCTTCTTCAGCATCTTGCAACATTGCTAATTTCCATAGTTTTTAATTGTCAGCATCTTCACATTGACACACACACACACATGCACTAACACACAGAATCTATATGTATGTTGGCGAGTATGCCGAACGTATATACATATACATATATGTATATATTTTACCTTTATCAGCGCCAGTGAATTCAGCTTCAAAATCCCAACCAACTAGTGTTATCAAAGTCAGCTGCAGGCCATTTGGTATTTAATATTTCACGATCAGTTCATGTTTATAATTTACAGTAGGAGACGAACGATGAAAAGTGAACTGAATGCGGCATCTCTGAAACGGAAAACTGCACTGAAAATTGCACAGGACAGGAAAGCATGGAAAGTCCTCTCTGAAGCCTCATGTGCTAATAGGCATAAAGATAATTGGGAGTCCCCGAGGCGGAGTGGCTAGATCGCTCCCTGGAGGAGCCGGTATTTTTTCAAAAATGAACTTGGCTCTCAGGTCGACCCAGCCTTGGTTGGGTACTGGGTGCAGTCCCGGGAAGTAGAGGCGGCCGGCGTAATGCAGACCACATCACAGATCTTGTGCCGATGGCCTATATAAATATAGGTCTAGCCCTATATGCACTATACGCCTAAAGGCGTGGAAAAGGGTCCTTTACTTTTACTTTTATAAAGATAATTGATGATGATGATTTCTTGATATTCTTATTTAAGGTTCTTGTCCCCCCCCCCCCCCCCACGCCCACCTCATCTTCTTCGACCAGCCCTCAATACCATTTAAATATATAGTCTTTGTAATTATATCCCAGCCCATTTACTTTATACTGATTTTTTTTTTTCACTGCCAATTGTATAGCTTCCCCGTCATACAGGTTCTGGGGCTCCACTTTGGGGGAATAAAGAACAGGCCCACTGTCTATAACAAGCATGTTGTGGGAAGTGACTCAAGGGGTTTTTCTTTCAAAGTCATAGTGCATCTGTCTGAGATGCAAGGAATCATTAGGCTGCATTAAAAAAAAATCGAGATTTATAAGACAGATTTGCATGCAAAACTCCCATTCAGGAGCGGAAGAACAACCGGACATTTCAGCCGGAATATATAACCGGTGAGCGCTAAGAAGATATATAACGAAGAAGAAAAAGAAGAGGAAGAAAAATAAAATAAGTAAACGAAGAAGAAAAAGACGAAGGAAAAGAAGAAGAAGAAGAAGAAGAAGAAGAAGAAGAAGAAGAAGAAGAAGAAGAAGAAGAAGAAGAAGAAGAAGAAGAAGAAGAAGAAGAAAAAAAATAGCTAGAAAAAAGTAGAAGAAGTATATCTACCCTAATTGTATTCTCTTTCCGTCTTCCCACGCATGCACTTTTCAATCTGTTCAGAAACTCCACTACCTCTCTGAGGGCAGATGTAGCGGTAGATATGGGATGCGGTTGAATGTTTTTATGTTTGTGCCTGGTGAAAGTAACACCGTTAAAAAAAAAAAAAAAGTTTCGTTTATCTTTAGACACTGCCCTGACTGCCTGAAGTAAATCAAGAGATTTATTTCGTGATTTCGTGATAAAGCAGCAATAAAGTTCTTTATCTTTTTCCTGAATTTCGTGTTCTTTCTTCTTTCTATGTGCAAGTTGAGTGAAGTGTAGACACAATCTGTCATCCACATCCTTTTAGTTTTTGGAACTTTAAAGTATATATATATATACATTCACACTCACACGCAGACACACAAACAAACACCCACTTATACACAAGCACCACACATATATATTAAAGGTAACATACAAGGAATAAGAAAATAGAAAAAGCAAAATTGTTGAGGTGACAGATTAAAAACAAACATAAATAGATCTTGTATCTCATATCCACACAGATTCAAGATACAAAGGGTGATGTATTGCACATGCGCGCTTGTTTGTTGTTAATACGCGCATTTGTCTGGAATACGACGCAATGAGTGGTGTGTGCGATACATGCTACACGTACATATTTGCTTGTTTGTGTATCTTTTTCGGTATTTGCACTATATAAAAAAGGGCTTAGTTTATTTACTTGCAAAAAGGCGGGGGGGGGGGGCGCTACGGAAAAACAATTCAAATTACCTTTTAGGTAACTCGTATCATTTCTACCTCAACAGAAGCGAAAGCTTAAGAACCAAGAAAATTAAATGAAAAGAGTTCGTTAGGAGGGGAATAGAACTAGAAATGTTCTAGCCCAGACACAAGACGTTTTGTATAGAGTCTAGAAGCAGTAAAATTAAAGTAGGCACACTAACCACAAGTCCTAATCTGAATCAAAACAACTGGAACTATAATTATCGCATTCAACCTTCCTGATGCCGCGATCTTTAATACAGTTCCCTCTTGTTGTGGCGAGTCTCAAACAATTTTTTTCCTTCATAACTTCAATGCATGTGTACTTTCGGGTGGTCTTAGGCGTTCCCCCCCCCCCCCCCCCCCAAAAAAAAAGATCAGGACCGGCAGATTGAGAACCACTGATCTGTGGTGTCATGTCGAAGAAATAAGGTTATCTCAGACAAAGAAACTGCTCCTCTGAATTATTTACATTAAGCTGAAAGCAGATAGTGGATCCCACAATATGGTCTTTTTGAAAGCACAAGCTATTTATGAAAATCTGACACAGAATTTGCCATCCATTGGCATTAGCAAAGACACAAGTGAAGAGTTTAAAGCTTTAGTAACCAATTCTTCTGTCAGACCATCGCTTTTTGTTATTATTTAATACTTTTTGTTCATGAATGTTTAATATGAGAGCATGTTAATTAATTTCCCGTAAAATGCAATGGTATACTGGGTTCTTGCTGATGTATTTTTCTTTCGGTTTGATAACTGTTTAAAACTCATTTCTGAGATACTAACTATTCGAACCACAGTCAGGAACGAATTAAGTTCATAGGTCGAGGCAGCACTGTATATTGCTAAATCTATACATTTATAGACGAACCGGTACTCGAACGGTGATGTGATCTGCATCACGCTGATCACCTTAATTTCCAACGAATTTAGCATTTTGAAAGTTGAATTAGAATTGATATCACAGTACTCAGGACACTCTGTCCCCATCTTCAGCAGCAAGAAAGAGTTCCAATTCCGATAGTACCAGTAACTGTCTTATTGTATATCCGTCTCACCCATTCCCTGAGTGTTGAGCGTCTGCCAGATCCGCTGGTATTTCCCCGCAGCGACAGTCTCCTCAGACCGTAATGATCTCTCTTTGCCTCTGCACTGTTCACTCGCTCCCAAAGGGCCCTCACAATATTTAGCTTTTTACACACCAGTTCACCAACAAGTGGTGCAGAACCGGCCAGTCTGTCTGCCTGTTTATTTCATAACACACCAGCATAACTTGGAGAAAATAGCCAAAGGACGTTAACTACCCGGGACCTTTGAAGTGACTCTTGCCACTCTTCACGGAGCATGCCTTTCTAGCGAATTTCTTTATGTAGATATATTTCCATATGTAATTTCCAGCGAAGTTACGTGGTAACATTTTTTACACGTAAAAGTCAGAAGAGAGTCTAGCTCTAGGAATTCAACAAGTTTATACAGTGGCCATAAGGATCGCCACAGGACAGACAGCCAAACCCTAGCATTAACACAGTAAAACTAGCAAAGATCCGCCGGCCCAGTGCTAGGCTAGATCTGGTTCAGGGACCGCCAGCCCGGGCTAGCGGCTACGCTGCCGCTGCCGCTGCTCCCACATATGATTTGATTAAAGAACCGACATCACAGCACTCTGGGCATTCCCATAAGCGCTCCGTCTCCATCTTCAGCAGCCAGCGAAGAGTTCCGAAACTAATGGTGTCAGTAGCATTCTGATTTAACGTCTTGCCTTTCCTCTGAGCCACGGGCATGTGCCAGAACCTCTCGCCACCCCCAACTGCATCAATCTCACCAGACTGTGGTGATCCATCTGCTCCTGCGAATTGTACACGCTCTCCCACAAGGCACTAACCACGTCTGCCTTATCATGAGTCAGTATTCCACCACGTTGTGCAGAGCCAGCCAGTCTGTCCGCCTGTTAATTTCCCAACACACCGGTATGATCTGGTGAAAAAATCAAGACAATACTCCTCACCCGTGTTGCTCCCACATATATAAATATTTGCCAAAATTGTTTCTCCTTCTTCTTCTTTTTCTGTCAAAACACTTTTGAAAGTCCACGTCATGTTTAGAATTTGCCCGTGTGGGTTCCGGGTCCCCATGGTGGGGAAAATAAGAATAGACCTAAATCCTCCACAACAACCATGTCGTAAGAGTTGACTAATTAAGGGCTTCCTTCAAAGTCGGAGTGCATCTGCTTGAGAGGCAAGGAACCAACAATCTGCATACCTTATTTCAGGTCTGTTTAACGGATGTGCACGCAAAACTCAGGTTCTGGAACAAAATTAAAGTCCATAATTGGACAAACAACCAGACCTTTCCGGCGGAGTATACAGCTGGTGAACGTGGAGAAGAAGAAGACGAGGATAAATATAACTGGGATATCTGTCTCTCAGCTTGAATCTTTATCTATAGCAAGCTATGCTGAAACAGAGAAACTTGGACGTTTGTTCCAAATTGTGGGCTATGATTGATAGTTTTGATGCTTATGTTTATGATCTTTTTCTTTCTTATGCAACGTGTGATGAGTATAGGCTTTATCACTTGAATCCCACCCAACATGTGATGTGTTCACTCGCATTTTACTATTGGCCACAACACAGCTTTCATGCAGACTACTTCCGCTGCGTAATTTGCCTTTTTTTAAAAATGGTATGCTTTCGTGTATTTTGACAGTGGTCCCTGACTCCCTTGAACGATTATAGCTAGAACACCAAGGTTGAAAGAGTTCATATGAATATACATCTCTATGGCAGACATTTTAGGAGCACTAGGCAATAAGATTGCCTTAATCGCAATCACTGGCATGGAAAGGTAACTGCAGCTAAATTAAAGAACCCGTGAAACGTTTCTGGTCTTTTTCATACCGAGTGACTAATTCAACCGGCCAACAAAAGGACACTTGCGTAGACCAGAGAGGGGAAAAGAGTTATACAATGTGTGAAATAGTGTAGTTGTATAAACATTTCTTCCTCATGCTAGAATTAATGCACTGACTTGAAAGATGGTAATAAGTAAAGAAATCGACTCTTACCCTGAAGCTGTAATTTCAAACACACAAAATCCCAATCCGTTGGCGAATCATATACAAGAGGTGATTGCGTAATAGGAATTAGAGGTGTCTGAATTGTCCAGTGACTCTCTTGTCTAATCCGGCTGTAATCTGCGCTGGGTTATTCTGTCACACGTCCGTGTAAGGCGATAACAGAGTTAATGCATGGGATTACACGCTTTGTTCACTTCGCTCAGTACTTAACAGGGAACAATCTAAGATGTGCTTATTTTGAGACAACACCTCCAGCATCAGTAATTTCAGCATAAGAGTTTTCCCTTACACATAATTTGTGTCGGTACAGTTTTTATGTTTTCTTATCACCACGTTCTTCTTCTTCTTCTTTTTCTTCTTCTTCTTCTTCTTCTTCTTCTTCTTCTTCTTCTTCTTCTTCTTCTTCTTCTTCTTCTTCTTCTTCTTCTTCTTCTTCTTCTTCTTCTTCTTCTTCTTCTTCTTCTTCTTCTTCTTCTTCTTCTTCTTCTTTTCTTCTTCTTCTTCTTCTTCTTCTTCTTCTTCTTCTTCTTCTTCTTCTTCTTCTTCTTCTTCTTCTTCTTCTTCTTCTTCTTCTTCTTCTTCTTCTTCTTCTTCTTCTTCTTCTTCTTCTTCTTCTTCTTCTTCTTCTTCTTCTTCTTCTTCTTCTTCTTCTTCTTTCTTCTTCTTCTTCTTCTTCTTCTTCTTCTTCTTCTTCTTCTTCTTCTTCTCTTCTTCTTCTTCTTTTTTTTTTTCTTCTCTTCTTCTTCTTCTTCTTCTTCTTCTTCTTCTTCTTCTTCTTCTTCTTCTTCTTCTTCTTCTTCTTCTTCTTTCTTCTTCTTTCTTCTTCTTCTTCTTCTTCTTCTTCTTCTTCTTCTTCTTCTTCTTCTTCTTCTTGTTCTTCTTCTTCTTCTTCTTCTTCTTCTTCTTCTTCTTCTTCTTGTTCTTGTTCTTGTTCTTGTTCTTCTTGTTGTTGTTCTTGTTCTTGTTCTTGTTGTTGTTGTTGTTGTTGTTGTTGTTGTTGTTGTTCTTCTTCTTCTTCTTCTTCTTCTTCTTCTTCTTCTTCTTCTTCTTCTTCTTCTTCTTCTTCTTCTTCTTCTTCTTCTTCTTCTTCTTCTTCTTCTTCTTCTTCTTCTTCTTCTTCAGCATTCCGAGCCCTTAAGGTTCATTGCTGCAGATATCACTCGCCTCCATTCATCTCTCTGGTTGGTCTTCTCTTTCCAGTTGATGACACCAGGTGTTTGCAGGTCTGTCTGGACATTATCTCTCCATCGTCTTCTTGGTCTGCCTCGTGGTCTACGACCATTCATCTCCCTTGTGTATACAGTTTTCACTTCTCTGTCATTTGACATTCTATCAATATTCCCGAACCATTCCAGTCTAGCTCTCATGATGGCAATGATCAGTGGTGATTTAAATAGATAATGAATTTCGTTGTAGCTTCTCACTCTCCATTTCCCTTTGTTTACATCTTTGATGGGTCCAAAGATATGTCCTAGGACTACATTATCTACGAAAAGTAAGACGTGGTGGAGAAACAAAAGAAGCAGCAAAAGAAAAAGGCATTCTGAACAACTATTCGTACCTGAGAAAAGCCAAGGCACACCGTCCTGTTTATCACCCATGCTAGAATTGTTACATGACAAACGCTGAAGAGAATTTAGTTAACTTTAACATTCTCCTTTGTTAAATTATTGTTATGTGTGTAATGTGAATGTGGCTATGGCTGATTAAAAAATAGTATGTAGTTTCATGGTTCAAAGTGTCTTATTTATAACACATTCATGATTAAGTTGTGATTAATGATTAGTGAAGACTGTCACCACAGCAACCAGGAGAGATCTATCGGTGAACCAGTCTCCTCTACAAATAGCCTCACAAACGTAAAACGTAAAATCACGCATGTTCGGTATTAATAAAGTCTTATGCCGTTAGGTACATTTTCATGCATGACAGTTCTAGGTTATATTTCCATATCTAGGTACATTTTCATGTCTGCCAGTTCCAGGTTATATTTCCATATCCAGGTACATTTTCATGTCTGCCAGTTCTAGGTTATATTTCCATATCCAGGTACATTTTCATGTCTGCCAGTTCTAGGTTATATTTCCATATCCAGGTACATTTTCATGTCTGCCAGTTCTAGGTTATATTCCCATATCCAGGTAAATTTTCATGTCTGACAGCTCTAGGTTATGTTCCCATATCCAGGTACATTTTCATGTCTGACAGCTCTAGGTTATATTCCCGTATCCACCAGCCTAGACAGGGCAACAGAGTCACACATTCGCCGTAATATTTTTCGCCAGATAAAAAGTGTATTCTCAGTTGTTTTGAACACATCCTGATAAAAAGATAAAATTAAGACTAGCCATTCGCGATGCCCTTAATGAGACAAATAATTCATGTCTGATAAAGACGGCCTAGAATCGATTACGTGACGACTTAGCCAAAAACACCATAGTTTGCTTTACTGACTACTATTTTAAGAAGAAAGAAGCAGGAAGATTGAAGAAAAAGACAACAACAAAGTAAATTTATCGCTTTATCGCTGCATCTTTCTGTGTGCTCGATCGAGTACAGGAGGTATATTTTGAAGAATGGAATAGATAGGATGTGATGAGGTGCTTTGCATGGTCTTCACGCGTACATTGTGGCAAGCAGAAATTCTGTGCTACAAGTGACGGTACGAGATACTTGGGGCTGGTATACTAAGCGAGGGAAAGCCCGAGCTGGACTCGTGGTCAGTTAGTTACCAAGTCCTAGAAAACAGTTGTGTTAATAGAAGATGTAGTTTTTATGTCGTGTGAATGACCAGTGTTTGAATATGTCGCAAGCGATGGAAGTGTGAATAATCGTTGGAACATGTTGAATAAATGCAACAGAATAAACTGATAATATGTACAAGGAAGCTGAGCGACGTTTGTGTTTTCAGTCCTAGACGTTAGAGCAGTGCAAATAGACATGTTGCAGTAATCATATAAAGCTGAATCGTGGCAAAGCAGGTACGTTGTAAGCCAAGGTTCATCTCATGGGATTATTTTGGCAATAAACGGAACAATAGATGGAAAGAGGAAAGGATAAGGCAAACAGATAAATACCCTGATGGCTTGGTCATAGGCAACGGCTGGACAAGAGCGATGATCTGTTAACTGATACTATCGATCGTCAACGATGTCGAATCATAATCACATATCCTCACTGGCCCGGCACATGATGATTATTACGCTACTTTAAGGGAAAAGGGGCGCTGAGTGCTTTTTAAAAAAAAAAATTTTAAGGTGGTGGTGGATTAAAACAATTTGAAAAACACTGATTAAAAGTAACATTATTGGTTTATCACTTTATCATTCTGTTTAAGCCACTGTACGGGACATCGTAAAGCAAAACCCACATTTGTTGGATGCTGGTAGTTCTACTAGACGGCTTTGGATTTAAGAAGTTTGTGGTTGATTGCCGCTCATACCCTTGTCAAATTCAACGCAAAGAGGTCTGCTGCCACTTCGCCCACAGGTGAATTGAACTAGAATGTAGATATTATTGAACTGCGTACATAAGCCACAGACGCAGACCATGTTAACAAAAACATACTGGAACTGACTATGATTTAAACATCAGTTTAAGTCAAGAATTGCCATCACAGCACTTATGGCATTCTCACACGCACTCCGTCCTCATCTTCAGCAGCCAGCGCAGAGTTCCAGTACTGATGGTACCGGTCACAATCTGGTTATATGTCCGTCTTGCCTTTCCTCTGAGTGTAGTGAGCCGGCCAGATTAATAACTGAGGGGGAAAAACAAGTTTAATAGAAAGAATAAACATGACGCAAACATATTTAAAAATCATGCCGTTGAGTGTAAATTGCATATAATTAAAAACGCAAGTAGTGAACGAAACTGTTCTGCCATGCTTATATTCGGAACAACAACATTACCAGAAAGCATTAAATGTCTTCCTTGGCATAGGAAACAAAAAATCTTTGGTAATACACTTTATTTTTGGGACATAAATTCAGGGCGTAGCTTATAGTTTTTAGCCTGGTGTTAAATTATATTTCACAGAGATTGCAAAAGGTCGAAAGGAGAAAGAAAGGTGAAGTAATAAATAACAAGAGAAACGCATATAGTTTATATAATGAGTTATAAAATATTGAGCTAAATAAAAAACAAATGCTGTTTATTCAGCAACATCACATGAAGATTATTACCATCATCATGAACACGTTCTACATGCTGAGCTAATCGTGATCGGAAGGAACAATTTATGATCCATCACTCGATGGGTAGCACTGATTATTGTCATTCTGTGTCCTTATGTCATAAATCTTCTCACATCAGCGGTAGTAGGAGGCGTTAATTGAGGCCGTATTTGAGAAATCGATCCCTCTTTATCCTTAGTAAAAGATGGCGGCCAAAAGTGATTGGTCGTGTGGCTGTTCTTTATCCTTAGTAAATAGCGATCGGGCAGCCACCATCTTTATCCTTTGTAAATATCGATCGGGTGGCTGATGACAGCACAAGTGATTGGTTTTTCCAGGAAGGGAATGACATATGGTGCATAACTCGATATGTTGTCTCCATAGCAACGGGTGACACATTGTTGGTATGTGTGTATTTTTAGGCGGAGCGATTTAAGGATATTTCTTTAGTGTTTTGTTGCTCGGGTCAGAAAATCGATACTTTGCAGGCGCATTATTATCTTCATAACTGCGGGTGACAGGTGGCGTTATATAAAACGGGGCAGGTGGGGCAGGGGACCCGGGGCGACAGGGCGACTAATAGAGTCTGCGCGGGCTTATGGGTTCTGTAATAGACACAATTAGGAGTTGTTGGTTAGCGGGGAAAATATGTGTTACAACAAGTTAGGGGATATGAAAAGATACTTATAGGTGGCAGAGGCTAGCCGTTTTAGGATTAAGGTAAAGAAACCTAGGAAGGCGGTTTGATGACCGGGGATATATAAGAAAGGGCTGCTTGGGCGCCATCATCATCATCTGTGCCATGGGAGCGAAGGTTGATCGCTCAGGGATGGTTTGAACTGTAGTAAAAACGAGGACATACGACAGAAGGGTGGGTGTCTGGTAATACGGTTGAGGGCCGACGAGAAGGGGCATATTTGGCAGACTGTGTGACTTTATAAATAAGTAGGCGAAGGTTCTGATTGGTCAGTAGGATTCAGTGGTAATTTTGCTGGAGCAGTCGGTTTAGGAAACCTCGTCAGTTGGTGTCGCTCAACGGGGTACGCCCGCCAGCCCGTACGCACGCACGCACGCACGCTCGCCCGCGGGTTCGTTTTAGGGGATAGATAAAGAAACCTAGGAAGGTGGTTTGATGGTAGGGAAAAAAATGTGGCTTGGGCGCCATCGTCATCCGCGTCGCTATAAACTGTCCTTTTCTTAGTAACGTTGAGCAGTTTTATAATAGTTTTCAAATCGATAAAAGTAGCTGTTTGGAAACAGACAATATCATTATAAGTTATGAACCCGCGGTGAAGGCATCCGTTTACCTCTCTGATAGCCGGACCTACCGGTAGCGGTAAAACTGTATTTGTGCAGAAGTTTTTCAAAACATCTGAACGCTATGGTCGACCCAGTGCCGGAGGAGATTATTTGGTGCTACGGGGAATGGCAACCTCCATACGACAACATGGAGGGCGTCATCTTTAATGAAGGTCTTCCGGATATGGAACAATGGCAGGGAGATAGGCGACGTCTAGTGGTCATAGACGATTTGATGTCTGAGACGGACGACAGAATCACTAAACTGTTTACTAAAGGCAGTCATCATTGAAACATCAGCGTGATTTATATTGTACAAAATCTTTTAGGAAATAATAAAGAACAAAGAACCATCAGTTTGAACGCGCATTACCTGATAGTTTTCAAAAACCCTCGTGACGGTTCACAGATCACCAACTTGGCCAAACAGATGTATCCCGGCCGCGTTTCCTACGTCCAAGAAAGCTTTAAAGACGCGACGGCTTACTCCCACGGTTATTTGCTGTTCGACCTCCGACAAGACACCCCAGACCAGCTCAGACTACGCAGCGAAAAATTCCCCGACGAGAAACGAGTAGTGTACGTACCTAAATAATGTCTGAAAAGCTAAAGCAACACGGCGAGATGCTGCGTTTTTTGTGCGAGGCGGAAGCCCATACAGCCAAAGACATCATAAAAACCGCCTCACCGGAGCTCGTACTTTGTGAATGTTGTCACAACGTATTAAAAGGTAATGTCACCCTGACACCCGACCAGAAGAGACGTTTGTGTCGTTACAAAAACAACGTCAGAGCGCTCACCAAAAAGAAACTTTCAATCAAAAAGCGAAAAGAGATTTTACAACACGGTGGGTTTCTCGGGGCGTTATAAGCGCCAATACTAAGTGTGGTAAAAAGTATCTTGGGTTTCTAACCATAGCCAAGAAAATGATATTGATCGACCCGCGTATGATGGACTCTGTGTTTCAAAAACAATATGTACCACCCGATTCAGTCAATGATAGCCTACGTGATTTGGATACTCATATGCAACATGTCCTGGAAAATGAAGAGCTGTCGTCGCGTGACAAAGCCCGACTATAGCAACCGACATTACAACGTTACTTGACTCGTCTGTATCATTACCGACACAAGTCATTGGGTGTAGTGGATATTAAAACTCCCACAGAAACCCTGCCGTCGCCGCCACTACCAGTAACACTAAAAACAGAAGACAACTAGACAGTGACTCATTAACCATCGCCGGCTAAAACTGTCAAGAAGACAGCTGACACGGAGACACCACCGGTCTCGTCATATAAACTGAGACAAAGAAACAAAAAGTCTAAAATACCTACACCAAAGTGGGAGCAATGGCCGCGCAACTGAGAAGACTTTACTATGATCCGAAACAACCGGGAGCGTATAGTGGCGCTGTGGCCTTAAAACGACACACAAAAGTGCCAACTAAACACATCAAAGATTGGCTCAGTCACGAAGATACATATACCTTACATAAACCTATATTGACATTTTAAGAGACGTCCGATTATAACCAGTGGACTCAACCAACAATTCTTAGCTGATCTAATAGATATGAGATCTTTACGAAAAGACAACGTAGGGATGGCGTACTTTGTTACGTGTATAGATGTGTTCAGTAAATATGCTTGGGCCATTCCCATAAAAAAGAAAACTGGAGAAGCTTTAGTGGAGGCGTTCAGTAATTGCAAAGTAACAAAGGGTCCGAGTTCCTTAATCAGACGTTCTTAAAGTTTCTTAAAGACAAGGGCGTGCATTTTTTCACGACAGAAAACGAAGATGTGAAAGCGGCGGTAGTCGAAATATTTAACCGCACCTTGAAAGAGGGATCGATTTATCAAATACGGCCTCAATTACCGCCTCCTACTACTCCCCTCTGGCTACACCGACCTGCTCAGACAGTAGTGACTGTTTTTTGTTTTTGTTCTGAAGGTGGTGGTGGTAGTGGTAGCAATAGTACTGGTACTGGATGGGTGATGTGGTAGCTGTTACACTAGCCACATTTACTTCTCATTACACATTAATGCTACCAATCTGTCTCTGGGTGGAGACGGATGTAAAGCTCAGTTCAATTACAATATTTTGTCAGATGATGACTTTCCCCTCCTTCGCCGAGGATGATATGATTAATGGGGGAGAGAAAGGGGGGGGGGGGGGGGGGGGGGTTATGGCAGACACTGTTATCTGAGAGAGCTTAAAACATTTTTTTACAGTTATCATTTCTTAACTATTTCTTTTTAAATAATTTCGCCAAGTGATGATTTTTTTATTCCTTCGGAGAGGAAGATATGACTAGGTGGAGGGGAGAGGGACGGGGGTTGAGGGTTATGACAGACACTGTTAGTTGAGTGCTACTTTCTTTCTTTTCCATTTCACCATTCCGGGCCACAGCAACGCGTGGCAGGGCACAGCTAGTTTTTATGTTATACGCAAATGACGCTAGAACGCCTAGTCGTGGCTGGTATGATACATGAGACAGAAGACTGTTTGACAGGCATGACTATCAAACACCACCAAGCTTGGGAACTGGAGGAAGAAGAGTTTGTGACGTATTGAGCTGGATCACTTTTTTTATTGTGTTAGTCAGTAACAATATCAGGGACACTTTTAACGCCGGGTGTCTATTGAGTTAAAGTGGTTACCAATTAAAACGGTATGCCAACTGCAGAAATTATGCACCTTCTGCTTACGCCTTCTTGTATACACTGTGAGCGGAGTTTCCCATGATTCACGTTGCTGGCACTATAGTCATTTTAAGACACTCTGTCCGACCTGATCTATTTTTACATTAATGGGATTCGAATCCCTGATTACCGAGCGAGAAGATAGTGTGATAGACATCGGCTACTCGGTCCTCAGTGGTCCTTCCTTCCGTTCCTCTTTTACTTCTGATTAGTCAAAGAAGGACATTGCATTTATCGTTTGATCCTCAGTAACGCAGTTTTGGGTTTCCAATTAAAAGGATGGATCAACGGGGCAAAAAAAGAAACCCCGTTAAACATTTGATTTAAAACGGCCCATGTAAACTAAAAAAGGGCTTCGAAAAACCTGTTTTAATATAGTGGGTCTGTAACATAAATAGACAAAATAATTAATTTATATCTTTTTTTACTCTTACTATAGGGACCGGCTTATGAAAAGTGTCTAATGTTAACTCCCCCCCCCCCCCCCCCAACCCCCCCACCCCCTTTTCCCCTGGGTTTTCCCTTTTTTTTGCTTACCTCGATCTACTCCCTATCCTCATTTTTTAAAACATTATTTCTTTCTTTAGTTTTCTGTTTTACTTCTTCCTTGATTATGTCGTTCGCAAAACCGTCTCATTTTATTATTTTCGCTGCTTGTGAGGACAATCAGTAGAGATACCTTGGAGTGGCTGCTGCATCTGGGTACTGAGCATGCGTGAGAACGCACAATGAGCAGTGATGTCGATTGGATAACATAGCATATTCATAACTCCAATTTCATAAAATTATCTACTCAGTGCAGCCTAGGCTGGTAAAAATCTACACCGAATCATAGTATTTGCCAACTCTCATAGTCAATTTATAAACTTATACTTTAGCAGCACACTCCTTTGCGTTTAGTTTAACCACTGTATAAGCGTTTTACGCTTAAAAGGCAATGGTAAACTACTAAACGTAAAACTGCAGTGTAAAATCACATAATAAACCCAGCTTTATATTAGGTTTATTAGCTATAATCTTTTATGATTATATTACTGAGATAAAATGCCTTTTTTAACCCTTTTTCACGCCTTTTAGGGATCGGGATAGGGGAAAAGCAAAAATATTTTACAGACCGATCAGCACTAGGTGGTAGCGTGGTCAGCTTTAGCTGGCTGTCTTTATTCCCCCAGGACAGCCCCCTGGTCCCCTTTAGGTGTTCGACATCCCGACGTCCCATACCACTATAAAATCCACGAAACCCGCATGGTTTCGACGGGTCGCCGCCTGTTTTTTTGGGTTTTATACGGGTTTTTTGATTCCCTGTACAAACAAGGGGTTTAAAAAACCTATTGCTTATCGGGGCTGTCTCCAGCCATTCAAACCGGGTTTTGGTGTAAAAATAAAACCGGTCGGGACTCCTCTAGGTTTCCCAGGTGCCCAAATTTTTCCCAAATAGTGAAAATTTTAGGGAACAGGTTTTTTAAGTGCTAAAAACATTTTAAAATAGAGGTTGTAAATATAAAGACGTTAAAAATATCAGGACATAAATATTAAAAAATTTTTAAAAAAAAATAAAAATAAAAAATCACGAATTCGGGAAACTAAAACACTAGAGGAAAATGGGTCTCATTTTTAAAGGTATTGGGGAAAAAAATGAGCCCCCGAATACCAAAGATGGTGAAAAAACCCCATAAAATGCTTGCAAAACTGAAAAAAAAAAAACATAAATTCTTAAAACTAAAAAACACTAGAGAAAAAAGAGTCATAAATACTAAAAATTAAGATAAGATGAGTCTGTTTAAAGCTAACCCAACATAAAATCTAAATTTTCAAAAATTTAAAGAAAAAAATTAAAACTTGAGAAAATAAGATTATAAATACTGAAGATATTAGAAACCACGAGTTCGTTAATACTAAGGACACTATAAAGCATGAAGTCATCAACACAAAAAACGTTAGAAAACATCGTACACATTAAAATTTTAAAGACAACAAACAATCTTAAAGCGTTAGAAAAATTGACGTCGTAAATACTACAGGCAAAAAAAAAATACATTACGTCATAAATATTGAAAACATCGGAAAACCTGAGGTCATAAATACCAAAGCCTAACATAAGAAGAGTTAAAATAAAAGAACCTCCTATATGACACATCGTGAGATTTTTGACAAGTCCAGATTTGTAGAACAAACTTCACCCGATGAAGCTATGTTAAACATTTCAGCTGTCTTGAATTCCACGGGTAAGCATGGATGACACAGTAATTTAACACTTGCATGCGCCAAAGGTCTTGACTCGAACCCAAAAGGGAGTTTTTTTCTAATTCCCTTGACAAAAAATTTAAATCGACCCTAACATGGTACAGACAATAAAGGGAAAAACGACTGGTACATAAAAACATGAACTAAAAAACAAATTATCGTTGCACAAGCGTGTTTAATATCAATCATTTATGTTTTTCTTTTTTAAAGTTTTCCCAAATCTAATAGTTTTTTACTTTTTGCTACTTTTTTTACCCCCTGGGGCACACCCGAAAAACCCCGTGACACAAAGTCCACCATGCGGATGAGGGTACCCCTGGGGAGGGCCAGAAACCCCTTTTAACCTTTTGGCCGAATTTTGGCCCCTATATTCAGGCCCCCCGGGGGGGCTTAAAAACGAAAATTTACCACCTAAAATGTGGGTTAGGGGTCAGTTATAAGTGGCCCCCCATTCGGCGCCCAAGCTATACCTTTACTCCGGGCAAACGGTTTTAATACTTCGCTAGGAAACCCCCTGTATTTTTCAATCAATCAATAACAAGAACCCTTTTTGTTTACAATATATTTATAATACCATGCAGAAACCCTCAAAAGTTATACTAGAACAATTACCTTTGGGGCGTAATAGATCAATTCCTAGCCTTGATTTGCTGCCTTTTAAACCGTCTACGCTCCTTTAAAACTCCGGGAATCTTTTTTCCCAAATAGGAAAAAAAAGCAGCACGAAACATACTCCGGAGCCCAATTTTTTTGAAGGCTATGCAAAACCCAGGAGCCCTTTTCGACATCGCAGGCGTCCCCAAGACCCAAAAGAAATTAGGGAAAAAACAGACGATTTTTTTCCAAATGAGCCCTTTGGGGTCAGACAGATTTTTTAAAAACGGAAAAAACTTTTTAAAGCAGCCGGGGCCTTTTTTTTTCATGCGAAAAAAACACAATTACCCAAAGGGGCCCTGGGCCCGGGCACACCCGAAGAGGGGACACAGAAT
>CAJHNH020005555.1:0-20001 GCA_905116865.2 Candidula unifasciata
GAACTGCAGTAAAGTCTGTCCAAGAAACTGTGCGAATGGCCTATGTGACAGGATTACAGGAACTTGTTTGTCGTGTCTTGACCATTGGACTGGGTCAACGTGTCAGGGTGTGTATGTATATTGGTCAGTCGTTTTACACAAAGTAATCAATGTCAGTGACCTAATGATGCTTGTCCTAATTTGATGTCTGTGACGTATTGATACTTGTCATATCTTGATGTTTGTGACGTATTGATGCTGTCACGTCTTGATATAAGTCACGTATTGATGTTTGTCACTTACATCGGTGCTAGGTGATTCCCAGGTACCTCAGTCTGCTGTCTCTCTGTTCGTGCCATTTATTTTGAGGCTTGTGTCACAACTATAGGAGAGCCCTAGGAAGGGTAGGGTTCCTGTACAGGAGATATCTTCAGTCTATATATGTGGCTCACTAGAAGTATGGTACTTCATTGTCTACTAGGGTAGAGAGACTGAGATATTACTCCTGGGACAGAGGACAAGAAGATAAGTCTACCCCACTCCGATGGTGTGGTTCTAGGCAGACTAGTTATCCTGGTGGCCACTCCTCTGCCACTTTAAAAAAAAAAGCCCCTAGAGAGAAAGCAAAGATGCCCCCCTCTCGCTCACTCACCTATTACTCACGCACAGCAACAATGACAGACGAGAGTAGTGAATGAAGAATGATGTAGCTTTAATTTTACTGACAGCTGACTGCCTAAAAATTGACAGTGGTTTGGTGTTTGTTTTTAAACTAAATGGTTCTCATCATCAGGGATATGAAATGTCTACTGGGTCCAGTTCCTTCCCCGCACGAGTACAGCTCACCCGCAGATACTCCCAAAGGTTGGACTTGATGGGGAAACCGGAACACTTGGCTTCTTGTAGATCTTATTTCTTGTGATATCCTCTTGTAGATAATCCACCGCTGATGTTCTTGAAGTTCAGATACGACACGTGGTCGTTTAAAAATACGACTAGTAGTCGGTTATGAATACTGGGAATAAATCCCTTAAACTGTCTCTTTGTCTGTGCCGATTCTATGGCGACATGACAATGGGTACAATTGTGTACTAATCGTTGAGTCGTTGGTGTTATGAAAAATGCCGCAGGGCTGGGGAAGATAGTAAGAGCCCTCATAAGCGTGTGCAAAAAAGGAACACGTGGTTTCCCGAATTTGCTGGTTCTCTGGGCCCTTCAGAATTTATTAACTGAATTAAATATTATTATAATTCAGTTACGATGGTTTACAAAGTACACCGCATTTAAATATTAGCTTCAGTGCTAACTTGTAAAGGTAAGGTTAAACGCACGTGGCCATATATATTTTTATATCGGTCAACTCCCGAACTCCAGCCAGCAAATTCAGGGAGAACAAATTTAATATAATGCTACATTAATAGAAAATAAGGGTACACTTACAGAAGTTTTACAATTAGAAGAAGAGTGCCAACTTACCCCTCGGATCGGTCAGAAATCACTACAGTAATCCAGAACGAATTAATATAGAACTACACTCGCTAATCTGAATACTGCACTTGAAAAACTACCGACCTCCGCTCAACACAGTTGGAATTGAAATGACCGAAACATGGCGACTTCCGCTCAAAATGGACGACCCACGTGACGCCAGCCATGCGCATGCGATAAAAAGAGGGAGCGCCATCTGTTACGTTCTATTTTATTGGTCGGACAGGGCACTGTGATTGGTTGCAGAACTATTATTCCATGATTTGAATGTAACTAGTCCTCTCTGGTTTCTAGCGGAAAGTAATAGGGGAAATCGGGTCCTCTAACTTCTGTTATATATATATATCTAACTATATAGGTAACTAGGGGAGCGTCAGTGGTCATTGCCAGTACTGTCACAGCTTGGAATATCAGCGATAACAATCATGCTGTCCACACACACACACATCACAAGCCACACACACTCACACAACACACACCACACGCCACACACACAGGATGGTTGCCTTTTCTGGGTTGATTACAGCACTCATCTCTGTACACCAGTCGATCACTTTATCTACTGTCGCCTGTAACTCGTGGGTGATTTCATTCGATCTCTCCCCTGCCTATATGTGTGTAACACATGACGGTGTCTACATAGATTGAAATAGAAGACACTTCTCAGAGAACTTTCTAAGCTTTCCGAAAATGAATGTTCCGTGTGTATAACATGTTATGTCATTGAAGGCTTTACTTGTCAAACACTAAGGGTACCATTGTCATATTGCAGAATGCCAACCGGAATGGTATGGAGAGAACTGCACTCGCCCCTGTTCAAAATTCTGTCTCGCTCATCTTTGTCACAGACACACAGGCCGTTGTTTGTCGTGTGCAGGCCGCCAGACGGGATCCAAGTGTGAGGGTACTGTATGTTCTATTTTCATTATTGTGTTTAAAAGCTCTTATGCTGTCACCGAAGTCTCGGTCCTCACATTATTCATTAGTGCGCTTCAAATATATAAATATGTGTGTGTGTGTGTATATATATATATATATATATATATATATATATATATATATATATATATATATATATTTCAATTGACAGAGTAGAATATTTCACATACTTTAAGTTGAAACCTTTATTGGAAAGTGTGCACGTGTGTGTGTGTGTGTGTGTTTGTTGTTGTTGGTGTCTTTATGTGAATAGTAGACCAATAAATAAGACACTTCAGACTGTCATCATCAACACCAGTTTCCACTTTTGTCGTTAATCGTTGTGGGGAGGAACAGTTTGCTATCCATTGCTATCCATTGCGTGATGGGCAGCAATTGTACAATATCATTTTCGTTTTTAGCACAACAAAATTAGCTAAGATCAGCTTTTTTAATGTCTGATGCTTTTTGGTTGTTGAATAGTTTCATCACTGGTGTGTTCAAATTCTGATTAACATACGCTTGAAAATGTGTGGGTTCGCTTGGGTCTGGGTATTGCATGATAGTAAATTTATGTGTGTGTGTTTGTTGTGTGTTTGTGTGTGTGTGTGTGTGTGTGTGTGTGTGTGTGTGTGTGTCTATCGCCAAAATATACTAATAAAAAAATGTTCTACTTTCGAGTGAAACTTACAAAGATTTGTGCGTGAAAAAGGAGACCTGGGAGAAAAGCGAAAAGTTTCCTATGTGTTAGTGGATAGTCGTTTGGCATGGAGCGATGCGAGGCAGGGATCACACCATATGGTTGAGTGGTGTTCCCCTGAGACGCGATGGGGGCCAAGTTATGCTGAAAACTGGCCACAAGTGGTTGCACTTATGAAAACCTATTGACTCAACTCGTGTCCACCTCACAGTTACAATTGTCGTGTTCCAGAGTGCCACAAAGGCTGGTTTGGAATGCACTGCACTGCACCCTGCCCAGAAAGATGTCTTGATCGCCTTTGCAACAAGATGACAGGAAATTGCTTGTCGTGTGTTGAGCATTATGCAGGATCAAAGTGTCAGGGTATGCATGTATCTTGTGATGTAAGTCTGTTGTGTTACACAGTGGTTTCAATGGCTGTGATGTTTTGAAAGTTGGCAGTGTATTACCTTATATCTCATATCCATGTTCTGATTTGTCCCCAAACTTATTACAGTTATGTTAGTGATTAATGCGAGTCATGCTAGAGCTAACAAAAACCACTGGAGTCTATGTAGCATTAGTTAGACTACATCTGTGTTTGTAAAAGGATTATTATTTATATTTTATATCTTTGGTGACATATGTCATCACCATCCTGAAACAGGTCATCTGAAGAACGACACCCTTATCACCGTGTACATAAAATAAACTCGATCTCTCGCCAGCTCGCTTGCCATGTACATTTGTATATTCAAGGAGTCACTTATCTTCTCTGTCCATCTTCGTGTTGGTCGGGAAACACATCCTTCCTGGTACCATGTCTTCTGTTATTATCTTTAAAATCTGATATCGCGCTTGATACGACCGAAATATTTTACTTTAAGAAACAATATGATTTTTAGCCAATCTTCCCTTGTTAGTCCGGATTATTAAGCCTAAATCACGATATAATCGAAAGGAAAAATTGACGAGTGGGAACAAGATTATCCAGCTAATAGTAAAAATATATGATAGGACAGCTTTGACGAGGTACATACATACAGACACATACACAGAAAGGTAGACACCCATGCATACATATATAAATTCAAACATATACACATGCATACATTTATACATGCATACATACACTCACTGGTACAACTGGCATGTTCCAGAATGCAAGAACGGCTGGTTTGGATTGAACTGCTCTCGCACCTGCCCACGAATTTGTCCTCCAGATCAATGCGACAAGGTCACGGGCAAGTGTATGAAGTGTCTGGGGCGACGGATAGGACCCAAGTGTCAGGGTAAAGTCTGTTCTCTTTCTTCCATTAATTTTAGAAGTCAATACAGTTGTCAATCAAGTCTTGGCCCTTGGTTGCTTGTGCAAAAGTCATTCTATAATAATGTGACACCACGTTTTATTGTCTACACAATAGAGACCACAATTATTTAATGCTCGATGTGTAGGTTAACACAATGAAGTATTTAATACAATAAAGTATTTAACACAATAAAGTATTTAACACAATAAAGTAGTTAACACAATAAAGTATTTAACACAAAACAGTATTTAACATACGTTCTGTTGAAAAATGCATGTGTGTGTGTATGTATGTGTATGTGTGTGTAGCATGTAGCGTGTAGTGTGTTTGCGTTGGGCTAGTCAAGAACGACAGTCACAAGCTAGTGCTGAAGATCACGTGATAATTTATTTGGGAAACATTTTAGTACAGAATGTTAGCGTACAATGCAAAGACGTAGCAGCATAAATAAGGATAAAGACTGCAAAAAGCTGCCTAAAAAAAAAGTGAAACTGATTTGATTTGATTTGATTTGATTTAAGAATCGACATCACAGCACGCAAGGGCATACCATTAAGGATATGAATGGCGCATTTGCTGTTACAATTAGAAGCCTTACAATGAAATCTAAGGCTGTAACAAGAGCTTTAGCATGGCTTGGTACTCAAAAGTTTACACACGTATTCATTCTTAGTGGCTCGATGAATATGTTTTAAAAAAAAATCCAAGCTGGATTTATCATGCAAGAATGGATTGAAACCCTAAGCATTTCACGAATATCTGCTCTAACCTTCATCTTTGTGCCAGGTCATGCAGGTGTTCAAAGCAACGAGAGTGCAGACTATATTACTGACACTGCAGCTGCTATGGCTGGCCCAGTACTGGACATAAATGATGTTATCATGGCCATGCGCTGCACTTACAGTACCGAGGAGCACGTCAAAGGACACGACACCGTATCCCTTTCTAGACTGTTGGACATGGGGGTGCAGCCTGGATTAGCAAGAAATGAACACTTCACTAAGGAGACAAGACGTTTCATTAACCAACAGAGAACAAACTTCATCAGTCGTTTTACACTTGTGCAGCTTTTGAGTAGGAGATGGGAGCACCTTTTGATCTGTCCGGAGTGCTGTGATGATAATCCTTTCTAATCACTTATCAAGAGCTTTCCCAAAAGCGTCCCGTCCCCATCTTCAGCAACCAGCGAAGAGTTCCGATACTAATGGTGCCAGTAGCATTTTGATTAATCGTTCGTCTTGCCTTTTCTCTGAGCCTCGAGCATCTGACAGAATCTCTCGTCAATAAACCCCCTCCATCCCCTTTGCATCAATCTCACCAGACTGTGGTGATCCATCTGCTCCTCAGACTGTACACGCTCTCCCACACGACACCAACCACGTCAGCCTTATCATGCATCAGTATTCCACCAAGTAGTGCAGAGCCAGCCAGCCTGTCCGCATGTTTATTTCCTTGAACACAGGCGTCCCCCTGTGAAAAAATCCAGACAATGCTCCTCACCTTGCCACTCTGCAAGAAGCATGCCTGTCCTGGTCTTCCTTAGTATGCTTTCTGAGTCAGTTACAATCACGATGTGTGTGTGTGTGTGTCGTGTTCTCTAGCCAGCGGAAAGCTGCAGTGACCGCCTCCACCTCCATTCTTATGCTGCATGTTGTATTATCATATGGTAGGCTCTCCTGCACCAAACGTCGACTATTAACTTTTGCTAAGAAACCCCAAACACATCGTTTGCCTCTTGACACTGACCGTCTGTGTAGATGATCAAATCCTCCGAGCGAGCATTATCTTCAATTAACTGCCGAATTTCCACCTCCGTGGCATCTGCTGGCCAGTCTCTGCATTTCTGGCTCATTGTGATTATGACCCTACACATGTCTGACTGTTCAGGTGGCACTTTGGCCCACTCCTCTTCTCGCCTAATGTTCTCAAGCATGCAAACCTGTCCGAGTGTGTCTTCTGCCTGAGTGTGACGTGACGCGGTGGATTAAATGTTTATAATGTTGAGTAGGGATGTTCCTCTCAACACATTCCCTCCACCAGATAAACCGAACTAAAATCTGAGCTATGTTGCTCTCAGACAAAGTCCTGGATATCCAAGAAAACAGCCATATTGGCTCGTTAAGTACATTAACATTAGCTGAATTGGTACCCACAAGAGAAGAAAAGGAATTTTAGATGTATATAGCATTATACTTAATGAATTATTAGACAGGGCAAATGATTCCTCCGTCATCTACCTTCTCCCGGTGTTATTAAGAATAATTAAAGAATTATTATATTATTAATTGAGCTCCCACCAAATGTTATTCTATCCTAACATTTTACTTAAACAGGTAAGACTGAATACACTTGGAATTTAACAAACGATGTAGTTTAAAACTTGACATACAGCTTTATTTACTACAATGAAATTCCCAGTTTGTTGATTTACACAAACAGTGACTGGTTAACGTAAAGGGGTTATAAGCTTCAGCGAGAAAAACAGCTCCGGGGTTTAGAGTGGTATGATGATGGTGGTATGTTAACGGAAATGATGTTAACTTATCTTATAAGCCTCTGACAGCCGTGAGGAACTGTCAAGCTTGTCCAACTCTTCCTTGCCTGTTTTCTGCCTGTTTCAGCTTATTCTCCACTTCAACCCCACCTCGGTCTCCACCTCGTTCTCCACCTCGTTCCCAGCCGGCCGAGTCTAACACAATGTAGTCTACTTCATGGACTGATCGTCACATGGGCGCTGTAATCATGGAAACAAAACACATACGTGTAGTATCTTGACTTATACTAAGAATACATGTATCAATAAATATAACATATAATAATAAGATATATCCCATCACTCCTCATCATATTCAACATTCTCTCCAGTCTAGTCTGAAGGTCTTTTGTCTTACATGGACGTCACATATCCTGACTTCCCTCTTCATGCTATGTCATGATAGTTGACTTTCTAAGTCTGTTGTCCGTCATCACTCAGACTTCCAACAACTGGCTGACATTGATATTACATGACCACGTGGAGCAGGTTATGTGCTGAAAACTCTCACCATGTTATAGGTGCATGATCTCCCACAATCCAAGCACATGTTTTGGGTTGACCATGAAACAATATAATTACATTTCATTATAGCAAATGTCATTGTTCACATCCTATTTTATACACATGAAAACATACACTGAAAAACATGTGACACAAACATGCAAGAAATAGGAATATTTTAGCAGTTCCCTAACTGAGATACTGAATACTCACAAAGAACTATTTCAAGCAGAATGTGCAGACAAATTAGGAAAAGGTAGTATAGACTAAAAGCTTAACTCCCTAACCTATGTATACAAGATTAAAATTAATATTCACCTGGGAACTTTCCATCAATCGCCAAAACAGAATCCGACCGTAAAATACTTTTACGTCGACCTGTGTTTGTTTGCCGGCAGGCTGCGATTAATGACGGGAATTCCACAGGCTTGAAGTATAAGTATCAATCTATTGTCCAAATTAAACTCCTCCCTTTCCTCGGTTCTACCCAACTCTGAAGACGATGACTTAAGCCACGCCTCTGAAGTACCTATCAGATCAAATTAGCTAACAAGTGGCCTGTCAGTCAATTCTGGACTGACATCCCTAGAGCAAACAGTCTTAAGTGACCCAATCTAGTTTACAACGAATCTAACTAGCCGGTGTGAAAACGGTCCGTGAAGCCATTGTGTTTACTACTTGATCCAGATCAAACATTCCTAATTGCCAAACACCTGTTCTGCCAAGAATTACACTGACTTGCGAAACTCCGACCTCCCGGCTCCACAATGTCTAGCGTCCACTCAATTTCTACAGTCTGGTCAGGAGATAACATTCTGACACTGGCGTGAGAATCAAACCTCACATCCCTAGTCGGAACCAGCGGGCTGTATTACGTAGTGTTAGGTAATTTTAAACAAAGCGCAGTGGCTTGGTCTCGGAGAAGGACTGGAAACATTTTAAACATTTTAAATCAATTTGGTTTAAAGTAATATTAGGGTAAAGGGCAGAGTAAATATAATCCTCTCTCTTTAGAACCAGAAGAACTTATTACAAGTACTAACTTCTGGAACCACTGAGATCGTATCATGACACTGAGCCATCCATGACCTCCCTCTTATTAGCCTTAAATGCACACAGAGCTTCGTGCAAAGGAATGTCTGTGTCTGCAGCTACCATGAGATATGACTTCGCCTGCAGCATCTTATGACTACCTGCAACAGTCGGCAAATCAAGGACACTGGGGTGTCTCTGGTGCAATACACAATGACCCGCATTGCATATTCCTAAAGGTGCCAGCTAACTCCTCTCGAACTGCATCCCTGAGGTCTACATCATTATGATCTGACTGAGCTATAAACCTATTGAGAAAAGCCTCCCGTTTCTCCGTATCTGTTGTCATACCCACAACATCGTCTTTACACATTGTTCCCACTGTCATAGGCCGATCTTTTCTTTGCAACTGCCTTTGCAGTTTCCAGAATAACACGAACCAACAACCAGAATGTACCAGAAATGACCAAAACCTACATGAATTAACTAACACTACTGGGCTGACAACGAGAGAGTCAAAGAAAAATTTATTGTTACTAGTTCTCAAGATTAAAGTTGCGCGTATATGTATTTCTTGTCTATTTTATTTTTTTAAACGATGCAAATTCTTTTTTTTAGAATAAAAAAATGTATCTATCAATGTAGACTCAGGTCTATAATTAACACCTTGCACCTGTTTTGTATGCTGATTGTTAGTCCACATTTACAGCATTCTTCAGCAAATGCAGACAGTAAACATCGCAGCTCCTCATCTGAATGGGAGGTTGCTGCGGCATCATCTGCAGACAGCAACTCTCTGATAAGTACCTTTCTTATTCTGATTTTGCCTTCAGCCTACGAGGACTGTAAAGGCTGCTGTCAGATCGAGAATGGATGAACATACCATCCTTCTGGTCAAGATATGTTTCAAAGAAAGTGAGAAATACATTGCAAATAGGGTAGGAGCAAGAACACATCAATGCTTCACTCCTTTGTTGATTATAAAATCCTCCAAAATGACGCCACCAAAGTTGAATGTACGTTTCATATCTGTGTAGAACGATTTATTAATGCTCAGTAGAGTAGGTGGACACCAAATCTTCTTCAGCGTGTTGAACAGACATTTTCGACTAACTAAATCAAATGCCTTAGTAAGATCAATAAAAGCAACATGCAGTGGTTGACTATGTTTGCGGCATTTTTCATGCAACTGTCGTAATGAAAAGCCACACTGTGACTGGGTAAACGCGATCCCCCAGGATCTGGAGTCTTCGCAGAACAATTTTCGCAAGCACTTTTCCAACAGTACACAGCAGTGACATTTCCTTTAGTTATTGCAGTCACTGCGAAGGCCCTTGTTCTTGAACGTAGAAATCATCTCTTTGAGATCCTACCGCACCTGTCCCTTACCACAGCAGTGTGCAATTAGATTATTTAAGTGTGGGGTCAGAATGTCTTCTCCATTTCTGATGATCTCAGTAGAAATTCCATCTCAGAATGGGGTCTTTCTGGAAGCCAGTTCATCAACAGCATTCCTAACTTCTAAAGTTGTTGGAAATGTGTCAAGATGGTCAGGAGTTGGTAGCATTTTACCAACAGCATTAGGAGCCTCATCAGAGTAATCTCCACCTGATACAGTTCCAGATAATGTTCTAGCATGTGTCTAGATGATTCGTTGTGTCAGTAGTAATCTCCCCTTTCAAACTCTGTTGGTACACATTTTCTTTTTTCGAATAGGTGGGCCGATGGCCTTCTTTATCCACTCATAACTGCCGCTAATATTACCACTGCTGTAAGAAAATTGGCTCACTTGTAGTAATTCGGCCCCGCTGGAAAACAGATATATCTTCGCAATTATTACCGCCGAACAGCGATCAGTTTTCAAGTTCAGATTATGTGTTTATTATTCTCGATTCTCACATTTCACAGATGTCAACATCGTTAATAGTTTCTACAATACATCTTCGCTGATCATTCATTCGACCTTAAGAACTTTCCGTACTTCATCACAACATCACAACTATCTTCTTCAAGCTCTGTTTTCTACCTGACCACCAGCCAACCTCGGGCTATATCTCCTTGATCTTTCCAGCCCCAAGTATCTCGTGCCGTCGTTTACTGTACGGATGTTCTGCTCGACTTCCTGGGGCCGTGTAGAACATGCAAATCAGGCTCATCATACCTCTACCCCCTTTTCTTAACAAAATGACACTGTGGCACATAAGGTGTCATTTTCATTTAAGCAGCTATGGTAATCAATCAAGGTGATTTTAATAACATTACCAGTGAATATGATTCCTGACTACGCTTAATTACTGCCCTCGCTTTTGATATTATGTTTGAATACTTTCGATGTACTAAGTTTATCAGAGTTTATATTATCTCGCCGGCTCACATAGTATCTGATGGCTAACTACATCGATACGAGTGTTCAGAAGGGTGGTATTTGGGGCGTTCCTGGGTGCCTTGAACACGCGACCATGATTTGGGAGTCTATTCAGAGAGCCAAGCATGAGAGAACTCAAATGGTCGTGATACGGTTGGACTTAGCCAACGCCTACGGGGCAGTTCCCCATAGGCTACTGTGGCAAGCCCTTCGCATGTTCCACGTACCGGCACAGATCAATGATATGATCGAGCAATATTTCTCAAAGTTCGCTGTGCGCTTCTCTACCTCGACGTTTACCACGAGGTGGACTGAGCTACAAATTGGGATAGCTATGAGGTGTACAATCTCACCAATACTGTTTGTCATGGCCATGCAGATCATGTTGGACGGGGCGGCCAGCTACGGACAAGGCCTTCCAATAGGGGATCACTTGATGCCGCCACTACGCGCATTTATGGATGACACGACTATAATTACGGGCAGCGAGGAGTCTGCCCGCACGATCCTGGAAAGTTTGGACGCCGTGGTCCAATGGAGCGGTATGCAGTTCAAACAGCAGAAGTCAAGGAGTCTGTCAATCCTTAAGGGCAAGGTGTCGGCAACCAAATTTACGGTGGCAAGGAACAAGATCCCCACGGTTCTGGAGGAACCGGTGAAGAGCCTCGGTCGCGTTTACTATTCTAAGTTATCTGATAGAGCGGAAGTCTGGCGAATACACGAGTCACTGGCTACAGGCCTGCTCGCGATCGAGCGTTGCAGGCTGGTCGGGAAGTTCAAGGTATGGTGTCTCCAATTCATGTTGATTCTGAAGCTCCTCTGGCCGCTGTTAGTCTACGAGGTGACGATGACTGCAGTGGAAACCATGGAGAGGAAAATCAACACAGCCTTGAGAAAACGGATTGGTGCACTTCCTTGTCTAACCGACGTGGCTCTGTTTTGCAAGCAGGCTAAGCTGGTACTCTCGTTCAAATCGATAACCGAAGAGTTTAAAGTTGGCAAAGTAAGACTTGCTATGCTCTTGCGCGAGTCTTCAGACCAAAATGTCATCGCTGTCCAGTCCGCTCTCAAGACTGGCCAGAAGTGGAGAGTCCTCGATGCGATAGAGTCTGTCCAGAATGCACTAAAATTGAGGGAGATAATGGGATACACTCAAACCGACCGTCGAGGCCTAGGGCACGGAAAGGTCAATTGGTAGTCAAAGGCCTCAGCCAAAGAACGCCGAGACATGATAATACAACAAGTAAGAGACAACGAAAACCAGGTTCGTTTCCAAAAAGCAGCCCAGCAGTCGCAGCAGGGCCATTGGGTCAGCCTGGAGAGCGCATTGCCAAGAGTACTCACATAGGGTGAGATCTGGCGAATGACCCCTCTGCGACTAAGCTTTATCGTTCGTTCGGCATAAGATGTATTACCGTCCGGTGTTAAAATGGTTAAGTGGTCTGTGACCAACGATCCGACTTGCCCGCTGTGTAAAGCGAAGCAGACGCTAGAACACGTCCTGTCCGCATGCAGAAAAGCCCTAGGCCAAGGCCGATATACCTGGCGACACAACAAGGTGCTTAAAGAGTTAGCAGCCGTTGTTGACCAGGCTAGAATGAGGGCTAACGCTAGAGCCAGTTCTACCATCGTCCCCATTTGTTTCCTCAAGGCTGGGCAGATTCAAAAAGGTAAGGTCAACCGAAACGCATTCGCTCCATCTGTGCTAGACTCTGCGAGGGACTGGTTACTGGCGGTTGATCTGCTAGACCATGAAAGGTACCCCGAGTTAATCCGGAAGACCGGCCTGCGACCTGACATAGTTCTCCACTCTGCGGAGAAACGGCAGCTCATCCTGATTGAGCTGACCGTCCCGTATTAGTCGCGTTTGGATGAAAATCACACGTAAAAGCTCTAGAAATACAGTGATTTAGCAGCCGGTCTGAGGAGAAACGAGGCGTACACGGTACGTGTCTTTGCCGTCGAAGTGGGAGCGAGAGGTCTCGTCTCCACTTCACTGTACAATGTGATTAAAGAACTAGGGTTGCGCGGTAATGAACGGAAACGAACACTTAAAAAACTGGACGAGGTGGCCGAGAGGGCCTCGGGTTGGCTTTGGACGCAACGAAACAACGTAGGAGACGGGCCTCGGTGAGCTGGTCCGGGTGTCTAGTGGAAAAGGGTTTCTCACCCCTTGAAAGTCCATCGTGTCCGAATTGTCTGCCAGTGTCTCTCTGCCACCTGCTAACAAAGTCCAACATGTGTCCGGTATACCAATCGTAAGCTTGTCGCTCGGTCGTCCAGGTATGCTGACTGGTCTAATTAGGCTACCGCGACGACTTCTTATCTCACAGTACCTCCTTCGAAACCACCAAGTCGTCTTGTCTCTGGCCGAAAGTATAACACCATCCGGTAATTCCGTGCAGCGGGGAACCAGCCCTGAGCGTCATGAACTCAGGAGGGCCCACCTCCGAATACGTCTAGGAATCGTGGGCCGAAACGTGTGTCGACGAGGATAATTTCTACTGATGACTGGTAGATTCCCGCTGTACTTGCTCCCTGTGAGTTTATTCCTATTGTACGTGGCTAGCCCACAAGACTACCAGGAAAGACTGGTGACTATAGGGAAAGACCTTTTGACACCTATGGAAAGACTGGCCCCCCCGGTATCGCCGGGGGGATAAACTGACATCTGGAGACAGATGTCGACTGTGGACCGGGTTGATCACCCCTAACACAGTATAATACCTCCGATTTCGAACAACCACAAAGAAATATGCCCCCAGGGCCCTCCGAAAGGGGGGGGGGGGAGAATGAAGGGCCCAAATCAATTGATACCCTCGGTGACGACTTTGCTAGCCCCCGGACTAAGATACTCGCCCAACGTCCGGGCTGGCTCTGTACATGTGGGAAAAGCTTCACGGGGTTGCATGGTCTGAGAACGCATGCCGGAAGAATGAAATGCGAGGGTGCTCCACGCAGTAAACGCCGTCGCAAAACTACCACTCCTGTGGTAGTTTCTGAGTCGTCAGGGTACGACGGGCAGGGTGAACCCCACTCGCCCGGAGAGGCCCATGACGTCGACTGCGGAGGAGCACCTTTGATGATTTCTGAAGAAGTGCGTTCCAAGATCAGGTTTCCACCTGCGAGCAAGAAGGTGGTGTGGTGTAAGTTGGAGGCTACATTATGTAAGGTACTTAAACAAACTCTAAACAAGAAGTCGCTAGGCGACAAGCTTAATAAATTTGGTGATGTAATATATGAACACTGCTCCCGCGAGTTCGGGACAGCAGTAAAGGCACAGCCGGGTGCCAAGCAGAATACTAGCAGGAGGCAGAGGGACATTCTGAAGTGTCGGACAGACAAGAATGCCCTCAGAAAACGGTTCAAAGCCGCTACAGGCAGCGAACGGGAGGGGCTGTACGAAGTTTGGTTGCATTTAAAGAACAAACACAGTGCCCTCTGTCGCGCCGAGCGTTTCTGTAACACCAGACGGAGAACCAAAAGGGAGCGAGAGAAATTCTTTAGGGACCCGTATCAGTTCGCCCGAGGTCTATTCGAGCAACCGAAGTCTGCGACTCTGGTTGTCAGTCAGGAAGAACTTGAGCTACATCTACGCAAGATGTACTCTGATAAAAAGAGGAGAGAGCCTCTCGATGACAATCCAGAGATCCTTAGCGGTCTAAAACAGCCTTCGGTGCCGAAGGTACCATTTAAACTGGTACCTCCCCTTTGGTCTGAGGTTGAGGACGTTGTGAAAAAGGCCAGCGGCAAGTCTGCCCCAGGTCCGAACGGTATTCCGTACGTTTTTTACAAGCGTTGCCCGAAAATCCTAAAAATGCTTCACGTCTTGTTGAGACAAGCGTGGATCCGCAATCACATATGTCCAGAGTGGTCAAAGGCAAATGGGGTCTACATTCCCAAAGAGCAGGACTCGAAGAGTCTTTCCCAATTCAGGCCCATCTCGCTGTTGAATGTCGAGGGTAAGATATTCTTCTCAGTCATGGCTCGCCGGCTCACACAGTATCTGATGACTAACAAGTACATAGATACGAGTGTTCAGAAGGGTGGTATTCCAGGCGTTCCTGGGTGCCTTGAACACGCGACCATGATCTGGGAGGCTATCCAGAGAGCCAAGCATGAGAGAAACCGATTTGCACGTTATATGGTTGGACTTAGCCAACGCCTACGGGGCAGTCCCCCATAGGCTACTGTGGCGAGCCCTTCGCATGTTTCACGTACCGACACAGATCAGTCAAATGGTCGAGCAATATTTCTCTAAATTCGCTTTGCGCTTCTCTACCTCGACGTTTACCACGAGGTGGACTGAGTTGCAGATTGGGATAGCTATGGGCTGTACGATCTCACCCATACTGTTTGTCATGGCAATGCAGATCATGTTAGACGGGGCGGCCGGCTACGGACTGGGCCTTCAAATAGGGGATCACTGGTTGCCGCCACTACGCGCATTTATGGATGACACGACTATTATAACGGGCAGCGAGGAGTCTGCCCGCACGATCCTGAATAGATTGGACGCGGTGATCCAATGGAGCGGTATGCAGTTCAAACCGCAGAAGTCGAGGAGTCTGTCAATCCATAAGGGCAGGGTGTCGACGACCAGTTTTACGGTGGCAAGGAACAAGATCCCTACGGTTCTGGAGGAACCGGTGAAGAGCCTCGGTCGCGTTTACGATTCGAAGTTATCCGATAGAGCGGAGGTCCGGCGAATACATGAGTCACTGGCTACAGGCCTGCTCGCGATCGAGCGATGCAGGCTGGTCGGGAAATTCAAGGTATGGTGTCTCCAATTCATGTTGATTCCAAAGCTTCTATGGCCACTGCTAGTCTACGAGGTGACGATGACTGCAGTGGAAACCATGGAAAAGAAAATCAACACAGCCTTGAGAAAGTGGATTGGTGCACCGCCTTGTCTGACCGACGTGGCTCTGTATTGTAAACAGGCTAAGCTGGTACTTCCGTTCAAGTCGATAACCGAAGAGTTTAAAGTCGGCAAGGTAAGGCTCGCCATGCTCTTGCGCGAGTCTTCAGACCCAAATGTCATCGCTGTCCAGCCCACTCTAAAGACTGGTCAGAAGTGGAGGGTCCTCGATGCGATAGAATCTGCTCAGAACGCACTAAAATTGAGAGAGATAATGGGTTACACACAAACCGACCGTCGAGGCCTAGGGCACGGGAAAGTCAATTGGTGGTCAAAGGCCTCAGCCAAAGAACGCCGAGACATGGTGATACAAACGGTGAGGGACAACGAAAACGAGGTTCGGGTCCAGAAAGCAGCCCAGCAGTCGCAGCAGGGCCATTGGGTCAGCCTGGAGAGCGCATTGCCAAGAATACTCACATGGGGTGAGATCTGGCGGATGACCCCGCTGCGACTGAGCTTTATCGTTCGTTCGGCGTACGATATATTACCGTCCGGTGTTAACATGGTTAAATGGTCTGCGACCAACGATCCGACTTGCCCGTTGTGCAAATCGAAGCAAACTCTTGAGCACGTCCTGTCCGCGTGCAGGAAAGCTCTAGGTCAAGGTCGATATACCTGGCGCCACAACAAGGTGCTAAAGGAGTTAGCAGCCGTTGTCGACCAGGCTAGAATGAGGGCTAATGCCAGAGCCAGTTCCAGTATCGCCCCCATTCGTTTCCTCAAGGCTGGGCAGGTTCCAAAAGGTAAGGTCAACCAAAACGCATTCGCTCCATCTGTGCTAGACTCTGCGAGGGACTGGTTACTGGCGGTTGATCTGCCAGGCCATGAACGGTATCCCGAGTTGATCCGTAAAACCGGCCTGCGACCGGACATCGTTCTCCATTCTGCGCAAAAACGGCAGCTCATTCTGATTGAGTTGACTGTCCCGTTTGAGTCGCGGATGGAGGAGAATCATTTGTACAAGCTCGAGAAGTACAGTGATTTAGCAGCCGGTTTGAGGAGAAACGAGGCTTACACAGTACGGGTTTTTGCCGTCGAAGTGGGAGCGAGAGGCCTCGTTTCCACTTCGCTCTACAATGTGGTGAAAGAACTAGGATTGCGCGGTAATGAACGGAAACGAACACTCAAAAAACTGGGAGAGGCAGCCGAAAGGGCCTCTAGCTGGCTTTGGACGCAGCGCAACAACGTAGGGGACGGGCCTCGGTGAGCTGGTCCGGGTGTCTAGCGGAAAAGAGTTTCTCATCCCTTTGAAAGTCCATCGTGTCCGAATTGTCTGCCAGTGTTCCTCTGCCAACTGCTAATAAAAGTCCAACATGTGTCCGGTAAACCAAAATAAGCTTGTCGCTCGGTCGTCCAGGCATGCGGACTGTTTTAATTACGCTGCCGCGGCGACTTCTTATCTCACAGTACCTTCTTCGAAACCACCAAGTCGTCTTGTCTCTGGCCGAAAGTATAACACCATCTGGTAATTCCGTGCAGCGGGGAACCAGCCCTGAGCTCATGAACTCAGGAGGGCCCACCTCCGAATACGTCTAGGAATCGTGGGCTGAAACGTGTGTCGACGAGGATAATTTCTACTGATGACTGGTAGATTCCCGCTGTACTTGCTCCCTGTGAGTTTATTCCTACCTATTGCAAACCACCAAGTCATCTTGTTCCTAACCGAAAGAAAAACAATATCCGGTAATTACGTGCAGCAGGGTACCAGCCCTGAGCTTCATAAACTCAGGTGGGCCCACCTCTGAAAACATATAGGAGATCGTGGGCCGAAACGTTTGTCGATGAGGATAACGTCTACTGATGACTGGTAGATCCCTGCTGTACTTGCTCCCCTGTGGAGTTTATTCCTATCTTTGCACCTACTGCATCTGTATTATCGTCGTTAGCTTGTCTAATCTGTCAGGTTAAAGCGACAATATGATTATAAAAGACAATGATAATGATGATCAACTTTGAGCAATTTTACTCCAAAGAATATTGGGTTAGGCCAATGTTTCCATATCACTTTATACTGGGTATTTAGCCCCCAAGGACTCTCAGCCGAAATGGTAGTTGTGAGATATATTTATGCATAGTGCTTCAGGTTTGCCCAAAGGCTTCTTCAACACCCTTTACTGGGTGATTAGCCTCGTGGAATCTACCACGAAAAAAAATAAATGTTGGAATATTTTTAATAGAACTTATTCTACATCACTTTTCACAGGGTGGTTAGCACCAAGGAGCCCACACGAAAAAATTAAAGCTGTGATGTATTTTTATAGAACTTAGGGTTTTTAACATGCCTACACCTTTCACAAGTTAATTGCGCCCCAAGGAAACTTGGATGAAATGCAAAAGACATTTTTCATAGAACCTGGTTTCCAACACGTTTCACAAGGTGATTATCCCCAAAGAATCCTAAATGCCATTTCCCCATTGCTTCGACATCGATAAGTTTAACTCCTCTACTGTGTTGTGAGTTGATCTCTGCACTCTTTCTTAACTCTTAGTCTGTCTAGTCAGCATCGGTTTACCTTCAGTAGTTTCCAAGCATGGGTTACGTTGATAAAGTTTGCATTGTCACAATATGTTATCTTCTCTTTGTACGAAATGTAACCTTTTATATTAGATTTATGTGCCTATCTCCCGTGGAATAAAGACTATATGAATCGAAATACTAAGATCAGTTTTCTGAAGATCATCCACGTGGAGCTTATTTTTACCTATAATCTAGTATGTTTCCATCTTTAGTTACTGTGAAAAAAAGTTTTCTTTTTTTTTCAAATCCCGTTTAAGCACTTGATAGTTTGGTTGATATTCAGGGGTTCTGCTGTTACATTGTTTTAAACTTGTATGTTAATTGCAAAAAATCACAATTACAGGGTCCTAATCTGTTCTTTTTTCATCAAAGATTCACAATAACTGTTTTTTTTTAGATTCACCAGCAGGTTGCAGTCTTAAAGGACGGGACAATTAATAATATTATTAATAATATTATTAATAATAATACTTGATATAAACAGAGCTGTTATTGACATGAGCTCAAAATGTGCAGTACAATCTAGATAAATGTGTTTTCTTGTGTTGATTTATGTCTCCGGTTTGTTGATGTTTGGTATCAGTCTCTTGTTGTTATGTTCTCTTATTGTATGGTCAAAGAGTTAGAGTTATATATTGATCATTTTCAAATCTGGATGGTGAGTTCATGACAGTAACATACAGCGTCATGGATAATTCAATGGCTGCTTTTAGTCCAAATCCACTTTTACTGGGTTTTGTTGCCTGAATTATTTTAAACATCTGTTAAGATACATCTGCATCCGTTTAATAACATGCATGCGATTGAATGATTTCTTTCTAAAAACGTGTGTCTTCTTTAGAAACAGTCGCTGATGTTATCCTAGAATACCATCTGTTGACATGTCACTTTAAATGGTCTAGTTAGATATGGTAACTTTAGATGTACATGTGCTATCTATATTTCCATTTTTCCAAGTTAAGGGTCCTCATAACAACACATAATCTCCAGTATAGTCGATTGTTTCTATAAAAGTTTTCTAGTACTAAAGTTAAATTTGTATTTTTATTTTTTGTTGCAATTCACATAATTTCACAATTTTTCCAATTTATTTCAGTTCCAATAAAATTATCAGGTATGGCCTCCTTGCTTTAGCCACACAAATTCCTCCTCCAAAGCATAGTTACCTAAAATCAATTTCACAGCCATTTCTATGTTTCACACACAGTGATTCTAAACTGATGTTTGTTTGGTTCCGTTTTCTGGAATGTATTTGCATTCACAGATTTCATTCTGAAGCAATTAATTTGTTTGCTAACTGGTTTTCTGCCTTCTAGACTGTGTCTCTGAATCGTAGTCTTCTTCGCTTGCTGTATATTTTGTTCGTATGAGTTCTTATAGCAGGTTCAGTTTCAGCAACGATAATGTAATTATCTTGTCTCTCTTCTCCCTGGGCAACTTATTGCGCCTGTACTAATTGATAGTGTGTGTGGTAGTGTTTCAAGTTCAACGTTTTTTTTCTCCAATCACACAATAGTGGGGCAATACTTTCGGGTTGAATTTCTGTGTGATGGGATTTTCTCTTATACTTTAATATCTTAACAAAGAAGACACAAACGATAGACTGCACAATTTATTGCCTGGCATATTTCGCTGTGTCTCGTCAGGTGCATCATTTAAATATAGCAAAAAAAATTAAAAGGAAAAAAAATTTTTACATAATGTATCTCTGGGATTATGCAATAAACAGAAGCAAATTGAAAATTTCAACAAAA